>JAHKQU010000033.1:10000000-10122117 GCA_020383195.1 Neomicropteryx cornuta | reverse complement strand
CTAACCTAACCTAACCTAACCTAACCTAACCTAACCTAACCTAACCTAACCTAACCTAACCTAACCTAACCTAACCTAACCTAACCTAACCTAACCTAACCTAACCTAACCTAACCTAACCTAACCTAACCTAACCTAACCTAACCTAACCTAACCTAACCTAACCTAACCTAACCTAACCTAACCTAACCTAACCTAACCTAACCTAACCTAACCTAACCTAACCTAACCTAACCTAACCTAACCTAACCTAACCTAACCTAACCTAACCTAACCTAACCTAACCTAACCTAACCTAACCTAACCTAACCTAACCTAACCTAACCTAACCTAACCTAACCTAACCTAACCTAACCTAACCTAACCTAACCTAACCTAACCTAACCTAACCTAACCTAACCTAACCTAACCTAACCTAACCTAACCTAACCTAACCTAACCTAACCTAACCTAACCTAACCTAACCTAACCTAACCTAACCTAACCTAACCTAACCTAACCTAACCTAACCTAACCTAACCTAACCTAACCTAACCTAACCTAACCTAACCTAACCTAACCTAACCTAACCTAACCTAACCTAACCTAACCTAACCTAACCTAACCTAACCTAACCTAACCTAACCTAACCTAACCTAACCTAACCTAACCTAACCTAACCTAACCTAACCTAACCTAACCTAACCTAACCTAACCTAACCTAACCTAACCTAACCTAACCTAACCTAACCTAACCTAACCTAACCTAACCTAACCTAACCTAACCTAACCTAACCTAACCTAACCTAACCTAACCTAACCTAACCTAACCTAACCTAACCTAACCTAACCTAACCTAACCTAACCTAACCTAACCTAACCTAACCTAACCTAACCTAACCTAACCTAACCTAACCTAACCTAACCTAACCTAACCTAACCTAACCTAACCTAACCTAACCTAACCTAACCTAACCTAACCTAACCTAACCTAACCCAGTCTCTTTTCGGCCTCTGCCGCGCGCAGACCGCTCCAGTATGTGTTCCGCAGTTTTTTGGGCCTAAAAATAGGATTTTTTGAAGTAGTGGACTTAAAATGTGGTTCCCTTAGTTAAGCTAAGGATTCTCTACAAAAGTGTATATTTTGTTTTTTTCGCAAGTGCCAACTCAAAGTTTCACGATTGGGGGTAGTTTTTGTAACTCGCGAACGCGTTGAGGCACGTACTTGAAAGTGGTGTCAATCGACGCGCAGAGACCTACTTACCCCTAAAACGTTTTTGCTGTTTGTGTTTATAAGTTTTTGTGTGTTCTCTGTCGTAAAATAACAATATTTTATCGATTTTTGTACATTTTTCAAAAATTTTTTCGGAAATTTTTGCATAAATTCGAACATGGGTGACTGCGATGCCATAGACAAGGCCAGAGGCCTCGCAGAAGACGGGATTAAGGAGCTTGACAAGCTCACGAATCTTCGGAAGGATGTCAAGGAAAACGTGATCAAAAAGTTAACGGCTTTACTAAACTTAGTCAAAGCAGCCGTGCAGGACAAGGCAAGAGCAGAAGGACAGCTATCAGCCAAGAGCCAGGAACTCGCCGAGATCATAGATAATTATACATATGAAGAAAATAGAAGGAGGACTGAGGGAGGTAGGTATGAACCAGCCCGCCATAGTGATATGGTGGACATGAGGCATAAACTTACCAGGCTTGAGAAGAAGGTGGTGTTATTGTTAGAGGCCAATCCTTCGACAACGGCTCAACCAACCTTGTCGTATGCAAATGCAGTTCAAAAGCCTCCCACGGCAACACACGCTGTGATCGTTTCCTCAAAAAACGCAGATGACAACCAGGAAAAAATTCGCGACACTTTGCAGGGAAATGTTGACGTTGCCAAACTGAAGGTAAGCGTGCTGTCCGTCAGGAAGGCGACCGATAATAAAATTGTAGTCGTCTGTCCGAAAAAGGACCACGCTGTGAAGCTAGCTCAAGCCATCAACAGCCAGACGTCGACCAAGCTCGTAGCCAGAGAAGGAGTTCGCAGGAAACCGGCTATCATCCTGAAAGGAGTGGGAACGGAGATAGCCGACGAAAATATCCTCGAAAGCATCGTCCTCCAAAACGACACCATAGCAGAGGCGATGGATTATCTCGATATCGACGACGCTATGAAAGTCAAAAAAGTACTTAAAAATCGGAATGACAAACTGAAAAACGTAATCATCGAAGTGACCGGAGATATACGCAATGCCATAATGGCGATGGGCCGGGTGAACATCGGATACATGCGAGTCCACGCACAAGACCTAACACCAGTCCTGCAGTGTTATAAATGCTCAGGCTTCGGACACTCGACTGCCAGATGTACTGACAAAGACCACTGCCTTCACTGTGCAGGAGACCACAGCCTAAGAGACTGTCCTGTCAAGGGACAGGAAGCTAGCAGAAAGTGTTTCAACTGCACTAAAATGAAGAAGGCCGACACCAAACACTGTGCAAACAGCAGGTCTTGTCAGTATTATGCAAGAATGGAGGACCTCGCCCTCGCCAGAACAGATTATGGAACCCCCGAAGCCGTTCTATTTTGTGGAGAACTTGGATAAATGTCTGTTCCAGTCCAAAGTACACTTACACTCACCGCACACTAACAAAACGCCAACAATAGTTGGAAGGCTTGCTTAGCATGCCGGGCACCTGGAGGAGTTTATCTGTGGTTTTCTCCTCCTGAAAGGCAAATGCCAGGTGAATCCGACGAAATCGGCCACAGCCGTAGAAACCACCTATCCTAACACATACCGGTACAAGTTACTAGAAATATATATTTAGTCTATATAGCATTATAATTACACTGAACACGAAAAGAGAAACAAGCCTTTAGAATTAAAATAAGAACACGAGTTTTATTTCACACTTAACGTGCATACCTTGTTTGTAACTTGCAAGGTTGCCCCCCATCCAAAAAAAAAAAAAAAAAAAAAAAAAAAAAAAAAAAAAAAAAAAAAAAAAAAAAAAAACCTAACCTAACCTAACCTAACCTAACCTAACCTAACCTAACCTAACCTAACCTAACCTAACCTAACCTAACCTAACCTAACCTAACCTACAACCTAACCTAACCTAACCTAACCTAACCTAACCTAACCTAACCTAACCTAACCTAACCTAACCTAACCTAACCTAACCTAACCTAACCTAACCTAACCTAACCTAACCTAACCTAACCTAACCTAACCTAACCTAACCTAACCTAACCTAACCTAACCTAACCTAACCTAACCTAACCTAACCTAACCTAACCTAACCTAACCTAACCTAACCTAACCTAACCTAACCTAACCTAACCTAACCTAAACCTAACCTAACCTAACCTAACCTAACCTAACCTAACCTAACCTAACCTAACCTAACCTAACCTAACCTAACCTAACCTAACCTAACCTAACCTAACCTAACCTAACCTAACCTAACCTAACCTAACCTAACCTAACCTAACCTAACCTAACCTAACCTAACCTAACCTAACCTAACCTAACCTAACCTAACCTAACCTAACCTAACCTAACCTAACCTAACCTAACCTAACCTAACCTAACCTAACCTAACCTAACCTAACCTAACCTAACCTAACCTAACCTAACCTAACCTAACCTAACCTAACCTAACCTAACCTAACCTAACCTAACCTAACCTAACCTAACCTAACCTAACCTAACCTAACCTAACCTAACCTAACCTAACCTAACCTAACCTAACCTAACCTAACCTAACCTAACCTAACCTAACCTAACCTAACCTAACCTAACCTAACCTAACCTAACCTAACCTAACCTAACCTAACCTAACCTAACCTAACCTAACCTAACCTAACCTAACCTAACCTAACCTAACCTAACCTAACCTAACCTAACCTAACCTAACCTAACCTAACCTAACCTAACCTAACCTAACCTAACCTAACCTAACCTAACCTAACCTAACCTAACCTAACCTAACCTAACCTAACCTAACCTAACCTAACCTAACCTAACCTAACCTAACCTAACCTAACCTAACCTAACCTAACCTAACCTAACCTAACCTAACCTAACCTAACCTAACCTAACCTAACCTAACCTAACCTAACCTAACCTAACCTAACCTAACCTAACCTAACCTAACCTAACCTAACCTAACCTAACCTAACCTAACCTAACCTAACCTAACCTAACCTAACCTAACCTAACCTAACCTAACCTAACCTAACCTAACCTAACCTAACCTAACCTAACCTAACCTAACCTAACCTAACCTAACCTAACCTAACCTAACCTAACCTAACCTAACCTAACCTAACCTAACCTAACCTAACCTAACCTAACCTAACCTAACCTAACCTAACCTAACCTAACCTAACCTAACCTAACGTAATCATCGAAGTGACCGGAGATATACGCAATGCCATAATGGCGTTGGGCCGGGTGAACATCGGATACATGCGAGTCCACGCACAAGACCTAACACCAGTCCTGCAGTGTTATAAATGCTCTGGCTTCGGACACTCGACTGCCAGATGTACTGACAAAGACCACTGCCTTCACTGTGCAGGAGACCACAGCCTAAGAGACTGTCCTGTCAAGGGACAGGAAGCTAGCAGAAAGTGTTTCAACTGCACTAAAATGAAGAAGGCCGACACCAAACACTGTGCAAACAGCAGGTCTTGTCAGTATTATGCAAGAATGGAGGACCTCGCCCTCGCCAGAACAGATTATGGAACCCCCGAAGCCGTTCTATTTTGTGGAGAACTTGGATAAATGTTTGTTCCAGTCCAAAATACACTTACACACACCGCACACTAACAAAATGCCAACAATAGTTGGAAGGCTTGCTTAGCATGCCGGGCACCTGGAGGAGTTTATCTGTGGTTTTCTCCTCCTGTAAGGCAAATGCCAGGTGAATCCGACGAAATCGGCCACAGCCGTAGAAACCACCTATCCTAACACATACCGGTACAAGTTACTAGAAATATATATTTAGTCTATATAGCATTATAATTACACTGAACACGAAAAGAGAATCAAGCCTTTAGAATTAAAATAAGAGCACGAGTTTAGTTAACACTTAACGTGCATACCTTGTTTGTAACTTGCAAGGTTGCCCCCCATCCAAAAAAAAAAAAAAAAAAAAAAAAAAAAAAAAAACCTAACCTAACCTAACCTAACCTAACCTAACCTAACCTGCTATTTTCACCTGCTATTTATCAATACCTTCTACTTTTTACCATATGCTATTTTTCTATAACTGTTATTTTTTAACGCCTGTTATTTTTCTTTCTTTTTTTTAACTGCTATTTTTAACTACTGTAATTTGTCTCACCTGTTACTTTTAACAACTGCTATTTTTTATCACCTGCTATTTTGAATAACTGCTATTTTTAACTACTGTAATTTGTCGCACCTGCTACTATTAACAACCGCTATTTTTATCACCTACTATTTTTAATCATCTGCTATTTTTCATAACTGCTATTTTTATCAATGCTATTTTTAATCACCTGCTATTTTGAATAACTGCTATTTTTAATAACTGCTATTTTCCATCAACTGCTATTTTTAATCACTTACTATTTTTTTAAAACTGCTATTTTTCATTACCTGCTACTTTTCACCATCTGCTATTTTTCGATAACTGCTATTTATTAACGCCTTTTATTTTTCATTCTTTTTTTTAAAACTGCTATTTTTCATAACCTGCTACTTTTTACCATCTGCTATTTCTCTATCACTGCTATTTTTTATCACTTGCTATTTTTCATCAACTGTTTTTTTAATCACCTGCTATTTTTTATGCTATTTTTGAATAACTACTATTTTACATTACCTACTAATTTTTAACATCTATTTTTCAACTGCTATTTTTAACTACTCCTATTTGTCTTCACCTTCTACTTTTAACAACTGCTATTTTTTTTAAACTGCTATTTTTAACTACTGTTATTTGTCGTCTCCTGCTACTTTTAACAACTGCTATTTTTTATCACTTGCTATTTTTAAAAGCACCGTTAAAAGATTTTCTTCAAAATGTTAAAAGCCTGACTAAAACAATGCATTATTGCTAGTAATCGGTTCTTGTGTGTTTAATGAACCCAAATTTGTATTTGAATATTATTATTTAAAGCAATATTATGTGATGTATACATTTTAACTTTGGGATTATTATGTTTATATATGTAAATATGTAATGGCTCGTTGCCCCCAGGTCGTGTATGACGACCAACTTAGCGAATCTATGATTCGCTTATATAATGGCTTCTGTCGTGGTAACTTTAAATAAAGTAGGTAACTTTCGCTATACGAGACAAAACGGCATTATTTGCAATGCACCTAAAAAATTTCGAAAGCGCGTCTAGCTAGAAACTATAATCTATTCAGGACGTAAGCGAAAGGGATCAATGAGGTCCTTCCAGGTAACAACACAAAGCGAGGATTACAAATTTCTGAAGTAATAGTTCTTTAGACCTTGCACATTTTTATTCTAGTCGGCGAATGCTTGTAATGCGACACGCTCATTCGGTTAAACTCGGCAGGACGCTCGTTGTGTTGTGTTCAGTTGGTTAAAGTTAGCGGTTGATTTTCTTTTTATAAATTTATATAAACAGCTATGGTTGTTTTTTCAAAAGCTTCAATCTACACACAGAAAATCAACTCTTTCCCATTTGTACATTTCGAGTTATAGGTCGACAGACGGACAGACGGACAGACGGACAGAGGGCCAAATGACGGGGATAGTAGCTTCTTGTATACGAATGTATAGAACCTAAATTATTATTTTAAGATTTTTGCGTCAGTAAAAAATAGAAGTCGAATTTCTTTTTTGAAATTATAAATATTGCGTTTTTTATTGAGTATTATAAAACCACAAGATTTAAATCGGAAACCGTATTTGTTATTATATGAAAAAAATCTTGAATCTTGGAATACTGATTAGATATTTCATTACAAATTCGGCCACAGCCGTAGAGACCACCTATATATGACCCTACACTGACCAGTATGAGTTATTAGAAAATATATGTTAAGTATATACATATAACTATAAGTCACACATAAACACGGAACGAGCGACACAGAAATAAAACTGAAACATGAGTAATACATTCTTTTACAAGTAAAACACCCTGTACGTAACTCGCAAGGTTGCCCCATCCCAAAAAAAAAAAAAACCTAACCCGACAAGTGTCTGAATTCGCTTTATCTTCGCTACTTGATTCGTTCCAGTTAAACCGCGCTGTTTTTTTATTTTGGATAATCTTTTTTTGTTTGAAGCCAATAACCTGGCTGGTAAGTTTGGGTTTTTTTCTTTCTTGGAGGCAGTCGTTTCTGCTGGTCACTTTTTGTTTCTCTTTTCGTAGCAGACTTCTTGTTTGAGGTTAACCGGCAGCGAAAAGGGCTCCACAAGTTTTCTTCGCACAAGTTTTTTTCCAACAACCTCTCTCGTGAATCCAGCCGCCCAAACAATTTTTTTGTTAAATTTATTTAGTATTTTTTATATTTGTAACCTTTGTTACAATCGCTAATAATATGGAGGTTTATATACACACACAAAAACATGTCCATGCCACATATGGCACCACTCACTGTAGACGGACTTCGCGTTAAAGTTTGATGTTTTCAACCAAATTCATATTTGGTACATTTTACTAGCCATCTTGTATTGCTGTTTTGTACTTTTATAAATAAATAAATAGTATATTTTGCTTGAGCGAGTTTTTTATTTACTCTCCTGTAAAATAGTTTTCCTTAGCTGTTCCTACTAAATAGCATTAATAATAATATAACAATTTAGTCGACGTTTCGACGCATAGTTTGTCATTTTCCGGGTTATTACCGCGACCCGGCGCATTAGCGTAATCGCTCGCAATGAGCGCCTCATTATTTATTACGCGCCATTCGACGGCAGCTGTCGCTTCTCATAAATTATTCCAGTATGCAAATAATAAAATACTTTTGTTATATTTTTATCGCTAAAATTTTAATTTATATCAAAACCAAAACGAAAAAAAAAACTTTAAAATAAATATAATTGCTTTTAAAACTTGGTCCCTTTAATTTTTTTTATTTATTTATTCTTTATTGAAAAATCCACAGTATTACATTTTATAATTACAAACAAAACTTATTACTAATATATAAAACCAATTAAGGATTTCGGTCATTTTACATTTTAAGATTAGCATAAAAATTTGAAGTGTTCTTAAAATATATATAGATTATTAATATTATATACGTATAGAGTAGATTTTTTTTTTTTAAGTGATATGTGTAATTTGTGAGTGATGTTTGTGGTAGTTGTGAGAGAGTGACATTTGTATGTATATATTAAAATAAAGTAATAAATTAAGTATGGTTTTAATATAACGGATTGAGGTTCAAAATAAAAAAAACACTACACTATTTCAAATTACTACACTCCTTTTAAGGGGTTAACCTATGGTCAACAACTTAACCGGTTTCATGGGAAAAATAAATCTTCAAGATTTGATCGTATGATCATAATCCTGCACCAGCAATCACGGGAAGAGTTCGCCTGTAAGGTAAAGGTAGAAGTGATTCGTGCCGAGATTAGGCAGAAGGCACCGCACTTTCACGAGGAGAAACCTACGCCCTCCTCCCCCACATTTTGACTTCACGACACCCTCGCCCTATGGGTTATGGGTTGCCCCAGGGGTTGGGGTTACCTTTGGGTGGGGTTCGGTGAAAATGGGTGAAGCCTTCGTGTGGTGAACATTTCGTTGTGACTTAGAAATGTTTATATTGCAAAGTATAATTAAAAAAATTGATTCTGCGTCGGACCAGACGCTGGAAGTTATACTTCTTTAGCCATTCGCACACACCCACAGCCAGGATATATAAATGAAATACAAGACATTTTTCTCTGTTATTCAATATATTATTATAAGTCACTTCATTATTATACTATACACCTATACATTATCATTATTAAGTTCGTATATTCGTATAGTTTCCTCTATCGTGGGAGACGAGTGCGTTAACCACTGACCCACCGAGACTCTTGAGGTATTTTTGGTAGAGAACGTATAAAAAGGCGCTCTACGGATTTTACTCCTAAAGCGTGACGCGGTTTCTCGACCAACATCCCATCCCAATGAGTACAACGGGCGCAAAGAAGCATAACTTGCTTTTCCAATAAACCATAATGTTTTATGGAGATTTAAGACTTGGTCCGAAGTCTGCATCCTGCTTTAGGACCCCGAAGCGGGATTCATCTATTTTTAACATCGCATAAGTAAGTAAGCCAGCCATGCCACCCGCAGGGCCAAGCTTCTTACCAGGTTACGAGTTGCTTGTGCCAATAATAAACGAAGATAATAATGAAATTACCTGCTAATGGATCTTATAATGTGAGCCAATCATAGATAATGGAGTCTGTCATTACAGCCCTTAAGCATGAAGGTGACGCAGCTACTTAAGAGCGGGTTAAGACACGTGCCCCCCCCCCCACTCGCTTCTCTAGCAATTTGTTAGGTCACTATTGCGAGAGGAATGTCTGTCGCGTCGCGTGACAGCAGTTCTCTGATAACGAAACAGTCCAACGAAACATTATTTCGTTAACCTTATATCGAGGCGAAAAGGTTGAGTACCGAGCAGGGTTTAATTAAGGGCAAAATGTATGGGAGATTTAAAAAAAAAATCCAGAAATATACTGCGGGCCATTCGGCTCCTGCAGATTTTCAAATAATGAAATACCTGGTGAAGGGGCTCCAATTCACGGGCCTCACCAGGAAGTCGACCTTCGACGGCCCGGCCTTCCTGGTCATCTTCGGCTGGTTCACCGGTCCGTGTTTCCTCAGCGCGCTCTACGCCGACAACGTCGCCGACAGAATGCATTCGCTGTTTCCAAACATTTACCAGATCGTCATTTTGGCTAAATTAACTTCTCTTTGGTTGAATAAAAATAAGTTATGGTCCTTATTGGACACGATGCATTCAACTTGGCATAGAAGTGAGTATTAGATTGTCAAAAAGTATGCTGGCCTAGAACATCCAACCGTGATTGTGCGAGAAGGACAGGTCGATATGCTCTTCCCTCTTCTCACTTTTTGAGGCTAAACTTCTCGTTTGCTTCATTCAAAAGGAATACATAAACTGCGCCCTGTTTTATTGATCATTTTGTGTTTTAACTAATATTCTAGCATAATCCCATGTCAGGGGTTTTTCGATGGAGGCAGTACCTTCTTGAGTTTCCTGGCTTTCGGCGCCTCCTGTGTCGAGCTTACGGACGTTCTTCGCAATGAGGTCTATAAGATTACTGCTCAGTCCCCAACCGACGTAGCGTGATAGTCGGTATCAAAAAACCTTCCCATTAATGTACCCCATTAGTCTCCCCTTCTTCTTCCTCTTCTGAAAGTAATTTTCTATCTACAAATCCTACGTTATTCAGTTTCTCAGAGGATGATCTCTTTAGAGTTTTAAAAAGTCTCAAGTTCAATTCTTCTCCAGGCGCTGACGGAGTAACCATTCAGATGTTAAAGATGGCTGATTTCTCTTTTATCCCTTACCTAACTATTCTTTTTAAAATCTGTATTTCAGCCAATGTTTTGCCGGATGAATGGCGAATGGCTGCAGTGGTCCCAATATTTAAATGTGGTACCAGAAGCGATCCCCTTAACTACCGGCCTATAAGTTTGACTTGTATAATCTGCAAAATCTTGGAGCGGTTAGTTGTTCAGTAAATAAGAAATACACTTAATTCATCTAGTTTCTTTCGTCAGGACCAATACGCCTTTCGCAAAGGGTTTTCATGCGAGGCGACTCTTACTAATCTCTCTCAAACTATAGCTAACGCCATAGGGCTTAGATGGTGGACTTGGGGTTCATTCTATATTTTTAGACTTCGCGAAAGCTTTTGACGTCGTCCCTCATTCGGGTTTAATGAATAAACTTAGAAATCTATCTCTAGATCCGAAAGTGGTTTCTTGGTTTGAGTCATTTTTGTCTAATAGGAGTCTTCAGGTTTCTGTTGGAAAGGCTTTTTCCCGTTTAGTTTCAGTGCCATCCGGAGTACCTCAAGGTAGTGTTCTTGGCCCAATCTTATTTCTTATTTTCATAAATGACCTACCTGCTTGTGTTAATTCACTCATGCAACTTTTTGCTGATGATGTGTCCTATTTAGGATAATTAGGAATAAGTCAGATTGCGAAACACTGCAAAACGATCTAGATGGGTTAATCAAAATGGCATGCGATTTAATTCGGACAAGTCGGCTTTGATGCAGTTCGGTTCAATCCATAATGCTTTCAAGTACGAACTAGCTGGCAAATCACTGGTGAAATCCTCTACCACAAAGTATCTTGGAATTATCCTGTCTTCTAATCTCCATTGGGGAACTCATGTTGGTGATGTAGTGAAACAGGCTCACAGACAATTACGGTTTGTTATGCGAAGTCTTAAAGGTGCTGATTTTAAAGCTTGAGCATTGGCATATAAAACGTTGGTTCGTCCTACCCTTGAATACTGCTCATCAGTATGGGATCCTTACACCCAATGTCTTAAAGACAAATTAGAAGCAGCTCAGAGAAAAGCAAGCCGGCATGTCTTTAGGCGTTTTAGTCGGTATGATAGTCCATTTGAATTAATTACAACTCTTAATTGGGAGCCACTTAGTAGAAGGCGTTTGGAATTCAGGTTAAATAGTTTATATAAGACTGTGACGAATGAGTTAAGATCCCAGCTCTCTAAGCCTCCTTATATTGGCCGTAATGACCATCCTTCCAAGATAAAACCTATCTTGAGAAAACGGAACATTGGGTTCATTTCGTTTCTTTCCAGATCAATTCGCCAGTGGAATACTCTTCATAGGTTAGTATTTGATCTTTTTCCTTGTGCTGTTTTTAAGCGTAGGCTGCGAGTTGTTAAGCATTATTTTTTTTCCCTCACCTACTAAACTCAACAGTATCACCGGAGCTAGCTCCTAAATATTGTAATTACTTAATAATAATAATAATAATAACAAAAATCCAAAGCCGATTACCAAAAATCCAAACAAATTATTGACGAAAAATAGGGTTTTTAAAAATGGAAAATGCAGGGCGTAAAAGGATGTAAAAAATTAAATAGTGTCAAGAGATTTGCCGTTATTAAAAAGATATTGAATCTAATTTTATACTTATGCAGAGAAGGAAAATAAAACAAAATTATAATTATTAATAAGTATTTATTAAATTTATAAATAAATAAATAACATTAATATTTACATAATTATTATTTGTATAGTTAAAGCACAAATATATATAAAAAAATAACCTTCGGTCAGCAGATTTTGACATATGATGGAAATCATACATTTCAGAATATAAATTAAACAAAGCCTTTAGCTGAGGTCTGATTATGGCGGTATGGTGGTTTGGTGGTATGATGGTGGCAAAGGCTGATGGTATTAGCAATTGCACCGACACAATCAAGATAAACTAAAGACTTTTCAAAATCAACTTAAAATCTGTGATAAAAAACATATATTTAATACAATAGCAAAAATGTATCAAAACCCAACGGGGAAAAATAATCAAAAACGGCCTCACAGAAGCTCATTGGCCAAGTTTTAATTTTGATAACGCATCGAAATGTCAATCGTACATATTTTCCTGATTCAAGCCGATATTTTGCGCATCCAGGGTTTGACATTTCTTTTTAATTAAGAGGGTGGTTTTTATAATAATTACCATTAAATAATAGCAAAAGGGGCAGCCATTCTATATAGTATCCTAACACATTCACGGTTGTTTACTTTTAAAAGATTCAGAGCTAGTATAATATAAAGTATAGTAGCTAATATATTAGAAAATTAATATTTGTAGTTACAATGTAGGGTAGTTTGAATGACTGTGAATGCATTAAACATACATAGAGAGAATACAGTTGAGTAGTAGTGGCTGATACTGTTTTTATCTCGAGCGTGACGTGATTATGCATCAGCTACGTTGAGCGAGAAGGCTGCCAGGCTGTCTCCCTTTCTGCCCACGGCTCTCGCCTGGTACTGGCCGTTGTCTTGTGGCCCACACGAGCTGATCTCCAATTTGTACTTGGACGTTCCCTCCAGCGTGAAGTTGTACCGCTGCGAGGACTCGTCGATCGCTTTGCCGTCCTTCAACCATTGCAGCTGCAGCGGTGGCTGGAACAGAAACTACAACTGTAGCTCAACTACTGGCAGGTCAACTACACAAGACTCAAATTTATGAAACTTATACGCGAAAAATATCTAAGACTATGTGTCATTACCAAAGTACATACACCGTAACTGTGAAAGTGCATTAATTATACCAAGAGATGAAGTAATAGTGATCGTGGCAGTCTAGTGGTTAAGGTGTCCAGGAGACATGGGTTCAAATCCGCATATTTTAATCTACATTTTTAATCCTCTGTTTCCACCCTCTCTTTCTAGAGGGATCTAGCATAAGCACATTTGGCTTAGTTGAGTAGGGCCTAAAATAATTTTATAAGACCTGGGTCATAGCAATTCTTTTGATATACCTATTTCTAAGAGATAATAAATATCTATGATTTATTTAAAGATGATTTTATACTAAAATAAAACAATATACATATATATGTGAAAATGTAAATATAAATAAAAAATATGCACCAACGCTCAGCTCAACAAACAGTTAAAGAACAGACCATTTTTTAGTTGTGGAGATTTTACTTTTTTATGCCCGCATTATATTGATGGAATTTAATTAAAAAAAGATCATCAAGTCATGAAAATAATGATACACTCGGAGCAGGATTTATGATTATTTTTATAATTATTTTCAAATGTTTAATGAGATTGTCTACAATTTAAGGTGGTTTTTTTAAATATAACCTAATCCATATACACTCTTACGTAAATTAGTAACTGCACTCATTAGTAACTGTCATGAGATTTCAGCCATATTTCCCATAGAGCCACAAAAGTATATATTATTTACAAAGTTTAAAATGATCATTTTATAGCGGAAAACGGTCTCCAATGATTGAAACAATAATAACGTAAAGCAGTGCTGCCTATGAAACTTAATTCAATCCATAGAGGATTTTTTAAATCAAATATCTGTGTAATGATAATGTGAGGGTAGATAGTATCTTCTTTATTATTACTTAAACTTCTTTAAAACCAAAACACTTATTTAAACAAATACATATTATTATTGCGTAGCAACACTCGTGCAACTTTCGATCACTCTACCGCTGACCAACCCGTCATCTCTCGACCGCCGCCGAACGTGGCCGAGCCCCTCGCTCGTCGATCCTCGGCTCTCTTCGTGTTCGTCCGCGTATCGCCCACTCGCTCAACACGATATTCGTTGCACTTGCCACTTGTATGTTTACTTATAATATATTATATCTATTAAATATAATATGTTTAATATTATATCTGTCAGTGACAATGGAATCCGTATATTTTGTTATTAAAGACTCAGGACTCTGATGGCCATCAAGGTAATCAGTTTTAAGAGTGGAAGTGACTGAGCGATGTCCAATGCCAGGCCAATTGGATTGTAAAAGGGTAGAGAGACATACTTAGTATAGGATTCCTTAAAAATTACCTGATCAACTTCTGCTATGAAGACAGCCGTTTCTGAGGGAGCCACAGTCGCGGAAGATGGGTAGAGAGTGTACTGCGGTGCGGCTGGCGTTTCTCCCGGCACCAGAACGGCCACCGAGCAGGACGAGAATGATTCGCCGATGTCGTTAAATGCCTCACAAGTGTACACACCTGAAACACAGATTAGGACTTTACCAAGGTTACTACAAAGTTGCTTTTTTTTGAAGTTGTTGACTCCTTGATCCTGGCCTGAATATACTTTTAGTCAGGTTTAAGAAAAATATGAAATAAGGAATAACTCTAAGTTAAAGATGGCCGAAACTACATCACATGCTGTTCAGCCATCACATTGTTTGTATAGAGAAACATTAATATTTACTTTTTAAATGGGCAAAAAGTGGGTAAGTTGATGACACCTGCTTCAACTCGTCCAGAGACCATATTGTCTGTCAACATCTACTACTAGAATCAACCGTCATTCTATCATACTAGAATGAACAGTACGAATCCATTTACCACATTTCTAAAACTTCAGTGTGTCAACATAAAGTGTTTGGTCTGCAATCTGTCATAAAATCATTCATGATATTTATATAGTGTGTAGATTTAAATTACCGGCGTCTTCAGGGAATATTTCTGCTATGTGAAGCTTGTGAATGTTGGCCTCGCTCGAGTATTGGAAGTCCTTGGAGGGTTTGATCTCCTTGTTGTTGTGCAGCCAAATCACATCGAAGCGTTCCGCTCCCACGATCCTGTCAACACAAGGACAACATTATGACGACGATGAAGACAAATATATCCAGTGAGAATTATTTCCTAAAATATTTATTGAGTGTTTTCGGTCACGCGAGGTCTATAATAATGAAAAATCATTTATTCAGTTTTTCATACCGCAACCAAGCACGGCTGTCACTTTGAAAGACAAATTTTGTGATTTTTTTTACAAATACTAACAAATAGTATAGAATTTAAAAAAATCATAATATTTAGCATAAGCTATTTTGTATAAGCTATTTTGTATAAGCTATTTGAATTAGCACTATTTATAATAGATTATCGTAGTTTTCCCAGAATCTCAATTTTAGCAATCGCCCGTAAAACTGTTTAATTGCAAATTGGCTGGGCACTGCTATTTTTGTCATTTCATTAGAGCGCTCCGCAGGTTAACCCGAAGTGGATTGTTTCAGATAAGAAAATTAGCTATAATTGGATACTAAGCAATTTCAGCTGTATTGGCGCCAGCAAAACTATCCCCTGAATAAAGACAATTTTACTAATTTAGCTTAGCAGAACCCCTAGTCAAACTACACAATGTTAAAGTATAAAAAAAATCTTTTGGCAAATTTCCAAGCGTTATCAAGTATGCAAGTAATTCTGTTTATTGCGTGATATTATGACCACATATAAAAAAATATTTAAGGAAGAAAAAACTGCTGTATTTTATGCTTCCAAATGCAACTCAGCCCCACGTTAGTAGTGACGGAGGGGAGCCTTGCCAATAGTTTGCGTAAGCCCTCAAGTGGATAGAGGAGAGCTATTCATGGAATACCAGCGAGTACCTGCAGGACAAGGTGACGGCATCTCCGTCGCTGACCGTCTGTGACTTGGCGTGATCTACTATTCTGGGGGGCTTGTCTCCGCTCTTCGTGTGCGAAACGCTCGACTCTTTATCCATGGCTAAAATATTAATAAATATATGAAAAAAACAAGGTGACATTTTAAGATATGTATATCACAAAACAGCTTTTAAAATGTTCAGAGTGTAACCAAATGAATGTGCAGGTGATGTGATGTTATTTGATATTTTAATCAGGTTAAAAATAATGTCTTTGGTTATTGGAGTTCTTTCTGCAGGGCTCGATGGCAATATTTTAACACATATGAGTACGTCGGTATGTAAGAAGGCTAAGAGAAATTTGATTCTGGCCACATTAACAAAATACAGTTTAAATTAATGGCTCTCTGAAGTGAAACGAAATGTTCGCCCGTGGGATGATTTCAGGTGACTTGCTTACCTAATAAACAGAAACCATATGCCAATGCATGTTATGCTATCTACAGCAAAATAAAATAAGACAACTGAAGGTAAAGGTTCTCAAGATGAGCTAGTAATGTCCGGAGGCGGAGGAAGGCCTTTGGTAAAGTTTTAATTTAAACAAGGTTTGTGCCTCACTTTAGCCCATGAGTATATAGTCAACAAACTCTTTTTGATGACTTTATTTAATGAACATTTATTTTTCTTCGCAATCAAGTAGAGCTCACCTTTAATTAGGTCTCGGTTTTGTTGTGAGCCAAATAATTAGGCATTTATTTTTCAATACATTGTTAATAATGATATGACAAGCATCCCGCTGCGCTGATAGGTTAGGTGTGTAATACAAAAGTGTGTCGCAAAAAAAAAATTACAAATAAACATTAAAAACAGCATTACCAACCTTTAACTGAGACCTTGCATTTAGTGTCCGTGGTGCCCACACTATTGGTCGCCCTGCAAATGTACTCGCCTTCGTCCTCGGGGAAGACTTCGCTGATGGCCAGCGAAGCAACGCCATTCTTATACTTAAGGTCCATTATTTCGGATGAGGAGAGAACGTTTGTGCCCTTCAGCCACTGGACTCTCGGCTCGGGGTCACCGCGAACGGCGCATGACAGCAAGAGGTTGGCTCCATCCTTGGCCGTCAACTTGTCAGGGAGAGAGCGAGCGAATGACGGAGCGCACATTGATGCGTCTGATGCAGGTACTGCAGGAAAATAACATTTACATTTATTTGACCTAGGTTATATATAGCATTCCATGTCTCTCTGTGCCCAAAGTTGTCTATCCAAACTTTTATCTTTCGGAATAAAGAGTATCCTTTTTCAGATTATTTCAACTCCAAAAAGTCTTGTAAATTACTTTGCTAAATAACGATATTTTTCAATCTCCGCATGCGGTTTGTATGTTTGTTTGTGTGTTTTGAATTGTTTTTTACATTCACATTAACCATAACTTTGTTGCTTATAATACCTACCTTCACAGTAGGATGTATTGAGTGGAGAGAAATAGAGAAGCCCATCTGCTTTCGACTATATGCTAAAATACAATCAAATATACGCCAGATAGACATAAACTTACATATAAGTTCCTTAGTGGTACTCC
This sequence comes from Neomicropteryx cornuta, assembly GCA_020383195.1. Taxonomy (NCBI): domain Eukaryota; kingdom Metazoa; phylum Arthropoda; class Insecta; order Lepidoptera; family Micropterigidae; genus Neomicropteryx; species Neomicropteryx cornuta. The sequence continues at coordinate 10,104,422 of JAHKQU010000033.1, read as the reverse complement.
TAGACCTCGTGCCGCTGTCTTCCAGCCTCGTGCCGTACTTCTTCTTGGCATCTATGGAGGCCTGCGGTGAGTACTTGGGCCGGGGTGTGCCTGTCTTGGTGGGGGGGTCTATGGTGACCTTGGTCTTGGTGATGATAGGGGGTGGCGCTGGTTTGAGGGGTTTCTCGATGTAGCGACGGTCTCCGGAATGGAGTAGGTTGTGTGCCAACTGCGCCTGCTCCTCCGATATCACCTCGCCTGCAACACCAAGCACACGCACAAGGCTGGCTTCAATTCAATTAATTATTATTGGCATGCAATGTTTCTATTCCTTTATTTCCCAACTTTTCTTTAACGAGTTAAAAAGTGTTTGTTAGAATGGTGTATTAGAATTTCAACAACAATGAAGAATTAAAGCGGCACCAAGTCATGTAGATTTAGACCTAAGAGTAGAAGTGATGTATAATGCCTTAAAGAGTTAAGTAACCTAAATCAGTGTCAACCTAGTTTTGAGAGCCATTTCATAGTGTCTTAGCATATGATATAAGCTATAAAAGAATATGGTTAACCTTCAACAATGACAACGCAGGAGGTCTCGTCCGTGCCGTGCTTGTTGGTCGCAATGCAAGTATACTTGCCGCTGTCTTCTGGCCGGCAGTCCACTATCTCCAAGGTGATGACGTTGTCGGAGGTGGACATGCTGTAGTCATGCTTTGACAGCTCACGGCGGTCCTTGTACCATTTCACTACGGAAGAAAAATCATCAAGTGAAGTTCAAACATCGATAAGTTTTTCTATACTTACCCAAAAAGAAACTCTGAATAGACTTTAAGCATCCTTCCAACCCTCAGTCAAGTGGGTGAAGTGAAGATTTCTAGCATCACAAGCCATTTGCTAGGATGGGCATTTGGGCGTATGAGTGTGACCATTTGGTGTAAAAGTAGCAGCTGTTCGAGTACATTAAACTATACTAATTAATCTATGGTTGTACGAGTATCGCCTGACCGAGTTCAGCTGAGCTAAGAAGACATTTTGAGATCAACAAGCTCTCCACGTGTCTGATGCCTGGTGACCATGAAGCCACTAGTTGAATGCTATGTGTTAAAAGTAAATAAAGAGTATAGTGAATATGCGCTGGAATAAGTTGCACCTGTGGGTGTGGGTTTGCCACTAAGACAGCAGAGCAGCTTGCAGGTGTCCCTCGCTTGCATGACCCTCGGCCGCAGCTGGAAGGTGAAGGCGGGCGCCGTCTCGCTCTCCTCCTGCCAGAAGGTGTAGGGCAGAGGCACTCGGCGCCGGGGCTCATCAGCCCTGTGCACTATCGGGGCCTTTGGCAGTGCTGCAAACACCATCAACAAACATTACATTTACAAATCATTTCGTATTGTTACTTTTGATTGGGGAGAGTCGAGAACTGCTCTTAGATTTAAGAACTTCCAAATTAATTTAACATTCTCCTCATAATCAACAAATAAGTTGCATTACCGAGTTGTTCAACTCAAAAAAGCAAGGATTCAACTTATAGTTACTTTTGACCTTTCTCATGTCGCTCGCTTACATTCCACCGATAAAAATCTTTGCGTTTTTAGCTGTTTATTTTTCGACCTTTAAGAAGATTTTTTTCCAAACGTTGACAGATATACCTTAGGTAGCTAGCCAGTCTATGACCAGCTTATAAATGGGACGTGAGACCTATGAATGGGAGTCCTATAAAGAAAACATTGTTTTTATCTACTTTATTTGTGAACAATTTGCAGTTTAAACTTAAGAATATACTGAAATCAATTTTTAAATTTGGGAAGTTGTGTTTTTTCTCCTAAATTACGATGTTTGGGACTTGGAGTTTTAGGGATTCTGCATTGTCTTTTAGTCATTAAAAAGTTGAGCAATCTTTAAACCACTAGTCATACAATCAATGGTATCGGCTAAAGGCCTGTGTGGCTACCGAAAGACTGGGATGTTTGTGCAAAGGTATAGGAATGGGAAAATGCAAATTTAACTTACGTTGAACGTTTAAAAAGACAATCTCCTCCCGGAAGCCGTAATGGTTCTCAGCCCGGATGATGTACTCTCCTCTGTCTTCAAGTTTCGCTCGGTTTATGATGAAGTAGTAATCATCGCCAGTATACCTATAAAAATCCTTTATATAGATACTATGTCATTATTTCTATTCTATTCATAATTTTAGTTTTTTTTTAAATGGTTTAAAGGGTGTTAATAAGTACCTACTTTTTAACTATAGAAGGCATTGGCCTTCAGTTTTGAACCAGTCCAGCACTATGCAACAAAGGCAAGGAAGAAAAGTCACCGTCTTTGTGAGGCAATGTAGAGGTGCTTTTAAAGTAGGAGTGGTACTTAAGTATAAAGTAAGTGAATTTGTCTGCTTACAATGCTATGCTTACTTCTCAAGAACCTGTAAGGGGATTCTTAAGGGGTGTGCCCATTAACGGTAGATGAGTTTATAAGATGAGAAGATTGAGAATAGAAGTTCTTTATTAGGGGTATGATAATTCACTTAACCTAAAAGTTACTCGAAAGTCTACATAAACACTTGACTCCAAAATATGGTTTTAATTACTATAGTATATAACAGGGTAGGATGGTCTACTCAAAAACACAAGGCACGACTTGTTGAAGCGCGAACTTAAAGAAGACTAACATTTCTATTGCATACTTCTGATCTGGTCGATTGGCATCATTTGTCGTATTCCATGCCCGAAGCTACTTCAGAGAATTGAATCATTTTCGCACGGGCGCATAAATGAGAACTGGTATCTGGAATGAGACACCGTAAGCCCAACGGCATCCCCTGCGACCCATAGTCAAATATTTATCAATAGGGTAATTTCATTTTACAACATTACCATACATGCAGTTGCTAGTTCCGTGGTCTCAGTAAAGTAATAGAAATGTACCTCTTCATGAATTTGACGCTCTGTCTCAGTTCCTGGTTGTTCTTGGACCAAGTGACTGTGGGTGTGGCGCACGCTATTATCCTGCAGTACAGCTTAACGGATTGGCCTTCGTAGCAGAACGCCGATTGGGGTTTGATCACGAACCTCGGAGCTGCTTGCCGACGATCTTTACATTACAAAAACATATAATTTAAAAGATTGTTCACTATTGAAATGTCTACTATTTTAGTGATTGGAAATAAGTTCAAAATGAAAATAAGATTACTTAATTGTTCAGCCACCATAAATCAAAATCAAACTAAATTAATCATAACTAGCAATCACTCACCAAATGAGCCATCGTATATTTTCCATTTCTCAACTAGTAACTTCCTAAGAGAGGAGTATTCGCTGAGCCTGCCGATGGGCAGAGCGAAGGAGGCCCAGTCGGAGTACTTGGCTCGCAGACGGTCCCTCATGGCCTGCAAGCGAGACGCGTCTATTGTCGCCGTGCGGCCCGATGCGTCGCCCGCCAACCACGAGTGACGCAGGCATTCATGTGCTGTCAAACGCTTTCTGAAACCATACAAGGTGTTTATAGTTAAATACATTCACAACATTTCATACGTACAACCTAATCTTAAATCTCCTCTAAAAGTGCTTACTTTCCTCAAGAAAAGCCAATTTCAAAAACATTTGTGGTGACGTTGTTTTCTAAATTAATATTAAGGTTGGTTCTGCTTCATCTCATATATTTCTTATGAGCCAATGTAAAATTCTAGTACTTACGTAGACGTACTACTCATACTCATACTACTAGTACGTACTAGTCATACCTACGTACTTACTGGTATGAATCATAGCTGGTATGACTTTAAGACATTTCTTGAGCCCTAATTAAACCTCATAACCCTATATTTTTCTTCAATTTCCTCTATCCAAATCTGAGTGACTGAACAGATTTTTGGTATGTGACTTAAACTATAAATAAACGAAAAAATACACTCACTCTTTATTCTTAACTAAAAGTTTCTTGATGAAGTCTTTGGCTTCGGTTGAAACATTACCAAACGCCTCTTCGTCAAACTCCCAGTCACATGCTTTGACGTTCTTGAGCGTTTCAATGTCGTTGTTGCCGGCGAACGGTGAAAGTCCGGAGAGTCTGAAACAAATCGTACGTGTGATGAATAGTGACATTGACCTCGTAGTGAAAAGGCAGGCAAATCTTGATTATTGCATGAATACATCAAACACAGGCTTTGCTGAGTGAAGGCACCTTCATGGAGCATTTCAGGACAATTGTGAAGCTCTTTAGAATTCATCGGTAAGATTTTAGGGTGTAAAAATGATTAAAGACGTATTTCATATATAGATTATCTATATTTAGGTACATTGATAATGTGGAAAAAATGTATTTAAATGTTCTAAATAACGGAGCAAGTGGGTGGAGGAGGGTAACTAGAAAAAAGACCACTTTCAATGAACCTACCATATTTTAACAGTTCTATCTGATTTGTTATTGCTTATATGAAGTGAGGCCATTGTTACGATCTCAGGAAACAACATCTCATTAATCTATAGTTGAAGTTAACACGGTCGCACGGGTTGAGGAGAATGCCATTCAATATTTATCAGTGGCGAAAAGTGACCTAGCATAATTTCACCTGCAGATGTTTGAACTCGGGACCTTAGGATCAGAAGCAAGTATTCATAACACTACCCTACCAGGCCATTACCCTTTCACTCCCTGAAATACACATTAAGTACCAGTTACCTTCTGTTATTGTAATGGGTAAAAAATTAAATGCCTTAACTGGCAATAAAAGTAAATTGAAAGAAAGTTTACAACCCTTTGCCAAGCAACCGATCCGACAGATGCTCATTTGATGGAGTGCTCTGATGAAATACTCACAGTACATAAGCCAGGACGCCTACGGCCCACATGTCCGTGTAAAAACCGACTGGTTCCCTCTCCACAATCTCCGGAGCAGCAAATTCGGCCGTTCCTGTTGAGATCTTCACCACCTCACTTGGGTCCAGCTTTGTGGCCAAGCCAAAGTCTATCACCTAATCGAAAAAGGTAAACAAATCAAAAATTAAAAATACTTTCATAATATTTGCATTATTTAGAAAATAAATGTCAAACTGAAGGCTGCCTTATTCCAATGGGGAAAAATGACATCTGTTTGAAGATCAGCTCTTTAAGAGATTGGACTACATCTGATGGCCCTTTGTATAACATTGTGTAAGAGGTTAGGTTAGGTTTTTTTTATTGACACATTTTATATTGCCATCTTGAGTAGATGGTATTAGCCCTTTCTGAACCCAAATTGCTTTCAGATAATTTATTAAATTTGATAAAAAATGACACCAGCCTCGCTTCGATTACATTTTCAAGCAATTTTGAAAAAACGCTAAATAGGGAAGCCGATCTGTAATTAGTAATATTGTGTTTATTACCTTTTTTATAAATGGGATATTATTTGCAAAGTTTTATATTCATCGGGAAAATCACCCGCAGCAATACTAAGGTTTAATATCAGAGCCAAAATTAGAAGTTCTTTGTGATATTTTAAGACATGTGTAGACTACTAACGACTAGACCAATAATAGAGTTTTTGGTTATTAGTAAATCAGATACAGTCTTCTATACCTAAATAGAAAGCACGGAAGAAGTTCAATTTGTAAAGGTTACCTTCACGTTGGTGCTGGTCTTGGTCTGGCACATGATGTTCTCCGGCTTGATGTCCAGGTGAATGATGTTCTGCTCGTGCATGTGCTTGACGGCCTCGCAGACCTGCCTCATGTAGTGCACCACTTCTGCCTCCGACATCACGTAGCCCGGGGCCGTGATGCGCTCAAACAGCTCGCCTCCAGATAGGCTGAGGGACATTATTCACCGTTTTACAATTGTTTGCGACCAAAGAATAATAATTGTAGAGTTGCAGCATCTTCGTATTAAAACGAATTTAATAGTAAGTGTTTTCTACTTTTAGGTAGATTTCATTAAAAAACTTCCTATTGCAATGTCATGACTTTCGGAAAATGTCGACATATCTTCGCGTTTCACATCCCTTAGAACCCAAAACCACCCTCAGTTTAAAATTTTATATATCTATCTATTTGTATCAATTTCAACTACTTTAATGGGCAAAATCAGTCCAGGGAGTAGGAATGGAAGTTTTTTTTGAAAAAGTAAAATTTTGTTAAACTTTCTTAGTATAGGATGTTTTTTTTAGAGGCGTGGTTTTCAATCTGGCACTACTTTTTTCGTAGTTGGTGTTTTTGACAGCTGTCACTTGATTTATGCTCAGTTTGGTTTGCCATTTCATAATGAATAGACTTACTCCTGAACAACGTGGCGTGGCCTCCAAGATCGTGCGATTTAACACCGCTGGACTATTTTTTGTGGGGTTATGTGAAGTCGCTTGTCTACGCAGATAAACCGGACACGATTAACGCCTTGGAAGAGAATATTCGGCGCGTTATTGCTGACATACGGCCCAACTTGCTGCAAAAAGTGGTTGAAAATTGGGCCTCTCGGCTGGAATTTGTTCGAGTCAGCCACTTACCCGAAATCATTTTTAAAACATACTGGCAAACCCTTATCTTTATAATAAAACTAAATTCTTAGCCATAACATCAAATTATATGCGTTTTATCTCTTCTTGAAAACCACGCCTCTAAAAACATCACCCTATATCACAGGATCAAATCCGTTCAAAATGTTAATTATAGGCCTATAATTTCTCTACAACCTTTACTCTAAGGAGTGACCAAAATGTCCGTACCACCTCGAAAGGAATGTTTCATACAAGTTGGTACAATTGGAGTTTGCTTATCCGGTGAAATTTACCTCCGCATTCTGGTGTGCTGAAAGGATTTTTTTTCTATCACCTGTGCTAACAAATGCTAACAATAAATCAGGAAAAATAATCCATTGAAAAATATTTATATACGTATATAAATAGCTTAGCACAGTAAAATAAAATTTTAAATAAACAATTACCTCTTTGAAATTGCCCTACCTTAGTCAGGACAATGTATGAATATGTAACAAAGCTAGGTGATTTATTAATGACCTAATTGGTAAAAAATATAAAAATATTCTTTATAAATTGCATAATAAAATATTATGTACACTAATCTTTGCGAGAAAGAATGCGTTATGTTATAGCTAACCATGAAAACCTTTTTAATTTTTTTTGTTTGTCAAAAAATTGACAATCTTAAGAGATTAAGAAAAAAAGAAAATAATAAATTCAGTTCATACACATTCAACTCAGTTTTGACCTGAGTTTCTAAGTAAGACTCACAATTCGAAGATGAGCACCATCTCATCGTCGTCTTCGAAGGCGTCGTGCAGATTGATCAGCTTGGGGTGGTGCAGCTGGTTCATGATGTCGATCTCCTTCTTGATGAGCTCCTTCTCCATGGCGTGCGACACCGGGATGAACTTGGCCGCAAAGATGTTGCCTGTCTTGCGCTCACGGCACCGGTGGACCACGCCAAACGCACCTGTGCCTGCCGATGCACCAAACCACCAATCGGTATAAAACAGCTACATATCGTATGAATTGTCTCTGATAAAATACTGCAACTTCAACTTTTAGTACTATATTTGAAGAAAAAGGTTTGTGGGAAAATCATGACAATTTATTTCTATAATTTCATGCAATGTTGATAAGTTAAGAAATTTACATGGAAGAACTTCCAATATTATTCTTTGAGTATTTTAATGTAGAAGTAGTAAGGAACTGATGCGAATATATGCATCGTTTCTCTCCCCCTCATCTTTCATTTATAGCAAAGTAAAAATATTTACAAAAACGAAAATACTCATTTATAAAGCAACTCGCCTCAGTAAGACGTGAAAATTAAAAACAGGATTTACTTCTTATTTCTCTTCTCTTTCTCCAAAACCTGAGCCAGTGAACACATTAATTAAAACCATAATCTTCCAAAAACAAGTAAATTCATCTATGTAACATTATATTACTAAATTCCCTGCACCTGTCTTCATATTAAGCAATGATGGATATGCGAATATATGGTCTGGTTGTTAGGTTACAGGGTTTAAAAAGACTCACCAATCTCCTCGAGTATGTCGTACTTGTCGTAGACGGAGTCTGTCGAAATGTCCACTGGCTGCGGTACGTATTTGGAATAGATGTCAAAGACGTAGCTGTCGTAATCCTTAATTGGTCCGTGATCGGCGTTTGTGCGAATGCGTTTGCCATTTTCGTCAACTGGAAAAAACAAAAACACCTATTGCATCAAATTTATTTGTTCGTATGCTAGAAATATTAAAAAAATCTATGATATTCAACAAGTTCTGTTTCTTCATCTTTTATTTATCCGAAAGTTAAAATTTTTGTTAAATATTTTTTTTTATCATAAATTCAACACCTAAAATTTTTGCATATGTTTCTTCGATTTAAACGTCTCCATGTATTTCATACTAAATTTTAAATGAAAATTTAGTACAACATATTCTTAGAAGTGTTCAATACTAATGTATTTATTTCCTACCAAACATTTCTATAAATTGAAATTTAAATACTCGATTTGACATTTTTTTTTTCAAGAAATTGGTATGGTAAAAAAAAGAGTTTGCTTCTAAATGAAAAATAATAGAGTCGCTTTTGATCTTTTGATTCACGGCCTGCAAAATGATGTCGCCTCTATCATATTGTTAGATCCGAGAGGCGTTAAACAATAGAGTTAAACAATAATTAGCAGCTTAGCCTTTGCTAACACTTGACGGGCCGTTGTCCCAGACAATCTGTCAGCTAACTGGAAGGTTCCGGAGGGATTAAAAGCTTTTTGAAAAATGAGGTTTAGGTAACTCCTAGTATATCCATCAAGTTTTTTTTTAATTTATTAGTTTTAAAAGAGATCTACAGATTTATATAGTAATTTACATTAACATACGAAGAGAGAAAAAAGTGAATACTACATAAATCTAAATACAGATTCTTACATTAAGTTGCATGATAATATAATTAATAACATTGTCTAAATTAAATATTAAGAATGAAACTGAAGAAAAAAAAACTTAAATATAAATATTATTTATATTTTTCAGTTATTATAACAAACAAGACATTTTTTTTTTAATTAAAATTTACTTAGATTTAGGCAATCATAACAATTAATAAATTCATTAAACAAGAGAGTGATTCGAGGAATAGGTGAGGGAAGAGCATTTATTTGAGGAACAAATTTCTGTATGAAATACATTTAAATTACGTGTTCTGTATTTTGTTGGCACGTTCACATTGCAAAGCGACAGAATGGCCGGATAGTCGACTTTATTCAAAAAGAGGGTAGTTAAAAAGAGGCGCTCGCTCAAAGATTACACTCGATAAAATGATAATGGAACGTCCAACTATTTTTGTAAGCAATTGGTGCAAGTAGGTGATTATATATGTAGGTCTCGTATATAGATAAATTAACATTTCAGGATAAAATATTATTTTAGGATATGGCTGTTAATTGTAAATAATTAAAAGAAATATTTTGACGATGACATCATATTATACGATTACAATATTCTATCATGCTGATTAACCCTCTCTCAGAGAAGACAAAGCCCTTTGATGTTGCCATTTTATGTCAGCTCAGCTCGGCTCGGCTCAACTAGTATTTCTTGTAAAAAAGTTAGTCTCTTACCGGGATATTCCTTCTTTTTGTGTTCTTTTTTGACAACGCTCTTGGTGGTGATAAGGTTTGTGGTGTCGGATGGATCCGATCGGCCATAGATATTCTCCGCATATACTCTGAATTCATAGTCCTTGCCGGAAGTCAGACTTGTGATTGCCATGGTTGTAAACCTGACCCAAACAATCATTCATGTTAGTACCTAATGATCTAGAATTTATTCAGTAATAGTGGGTGCAGCCCTGTTCCGATAGCTAGGCTAGTGGCCTTGCATAGGTAGGACATATGCAAAAATTCACATTTGATATATTATGTAAATAAATAATGCAACATAAAATATTGTTGAAACCAAGATTAAAACTAATTTATCCAATGGCAATTTGAGGTGCCTGGGATGTGTGGGATGAGAGAGACCAAGACTCCAAAGCTATTTCTCCCCAATCGAGAGCTGATGAGTAAAAGAATTCCCACTGAGGATTCACCATGTTGTGGCTAAAGCTTTCATCCTTTGATCTTATTATAATTTGGTTCAAAATGAAGTTGTATAGTAAGATAACCTGGTATTTCCGACCCTAATCCAGCTGGACATGGGATGTTCGCGTTTCTCGACAAGATAATTGGTGATGTCGGACCCTCCATCCCAGACTGGGGCCTTCCAGCTGAGGGCCAGGGAGTCCACTCCGATGCTCTCCACGGCCGGGAACCGAGGCGGGTCGGGCCGATCTGGTGGCGAAATAGGAAACATACAATTCACTCACATAGTTCATGTATTGGAAATTATTAAATTAGCAGACGAGTGATCTTAACACAACACTTCATACATGTTTTTATTTTCTGATCTGTTTTTGTTCTTTTGTTAAGTATTGTAAATGTTAAATAAAGAGAAAAAATAAAATAAATAAATTTATACTAACATTTATTAAAGTTGATAAACTTTTGCAGTCACAGATTAGCTGACGTCAAAATAAATGTGTGCTTTACACTTCAATATTTGACACTTCAATATTTTGACTCTGTGAACTTTATCTAGACTGTTTCTTACCGATTCGACATACCAAAATTTTACACGCAAAAGTTCCATACGGTGTTCGATTACGCATTACAGAAATCGAAGAAAATTCACCAGTCAACTGTGCAGGCATGACATGTCAAATAGTATGGTGTCATCTGATTCTCCATAAAATTCTGTTTAAAATGTCATTCTTTCTGATGTGCACTTTATTTAGAAAAAACTATTATTATCGACTGACAGCTCGTCAAGTCATTGGCCAGTACTAATCGCAAAGTTCGGTGCTGTGCTTTCCATACTAAATAAAATACTATTCGTCATTATATTCGCTCTTAAAAAATTAAAGCTTCTCATTGGTTCATTGGGAAGTGGGTGGAGCATGCAGAAGGCATCCCCAGCCAATAATCAGTTGGCGGCACTGCCTATGAATGCGTAGACCTGCTTAGAAAGTAGAGGGTTGAATCTCACAGAAAAGCCGTTTTAACAAAGGACAAAATATTACTCACCGCTGATTTCAATATTGATGACGGCCGAATCCTGGCCCAATTCATTCTCAGCAGTTATTCTGTAAGGCCCTGAATCCAACTTGCTGGCGTCCCTGATAGTCAAGATGGCGTGGCGTTCTGCGAACAAAATTAACATGCATTTTGTTTCTCTTTTCAGCAGCCAGCGTTAAAACAGTCAAGCCTCTTTTGGTGAATGCTCATCTGCCTCGATATTGTGGATCTCATTTAAAAATCAAACTCGCTCGCTCTATAACTAGTAACTAATAAACATTCAAAATAACTGATCAATCTCAATATATTTATTTAAATAAATGGTAAAAAATAATGTTGAAAAAACAGTCAAAAAATGCTATTTACTACCAAACAAAGTAAATTCTGTTTTTCTGTTTGCAATAAGCTCTGAACGAAATTAGATAAAACACTTTTTATTTGATTATGCAATTTTTAAATCAGTTTTAGACATATTTATCAATACGCTTAACTCCCTGTGGGTGGTGGGGTGTGTGGGGGTGGGGTGGTAATAAGCCAAGATGTTACTTAAGGTAATAATTTTGGTCCACCGGGGCAAAATCCGGCTGCAAGTGAAATAATAAATTATCTGAGTTTTTAAATGAAGTAAATGAAACTTTGAAATTAAACCATTTTAGTATAAAAAAATGCAGTTCAAAAATAAAAAACTAAAATTCAACCGAGTTAGGTTGTTAAATAAATATTTGTATTTAATATTAGTATAATAATGTAGAATGAACATTGGCAAACCTTTCCTCTCCACATGGTAATGACCTCCCGATTCAATGGTCTCCCCTTCCCGGAGCCAGCTGATCTTGGGGACGGGATGGCCAGTGAAGGGTATCTTCACAATCACATTCTCACCCTTGTCAAAGTAGGCCGTTACGCGGAACCTCGGTGGTACATTCAATTTTGGTGCAGCTGGAAGGAGTTACGAATAAGGTTTTGTTATTCTTTAATTGAAATTTAAATTCCTTATTGATAAATCAAATCATTAAAATCGAAACATGCATACATAAATGCAGGTGCCCTGGTCACACCACCGGTATTACGGTTCCAAATTCAGATGAGCTTTTTTTGATAAGTGCCTACTTTTCTACTTTGATCAAAAGTAAGAAATAAATTGAACTCCTTCATACTTGTAGACCCCTCAACTTTTCTATAAACGAGGTTAAGTTTATATTCATTATATAAAAATTAGAGGCGCCACTGTGAACTCCAGCCACAGAAAACAAAATGAGAGCGTAATATAAACCTGATGGTGTCGCCGATTAGAGCTCCAAGAAAGCAATGAATCTGCTCTCTCAGGATCGAGGTAAAAATAAAAAGATTTGGTTTGCAAATAAAAAAAACTCAAAAGCATTTAATAAAAAAAGTAATTTAACAAGAGAACAATAAATTTTCTGTCGTAGTTCCTAGGGCTTGTAAAAGGAACTTGAAAGATACCCTTTTTTACACCAAAAAAGAAAAAAAAACTATACAGCCAATACTGTACTATACTATAATACCAAAACCAAATAAACTTATTTAAAAAAAAAAAACATAAAACGTATCAGGCCACTCGGTCGATGCCATTAAGTAACTTTATCACAGGTTTCCATAAATTTCCTCGAACGCTACTGAGAGCCCCAAAAGCGGGTGGAACCTTCACGAATGACGGTATGTTTTTATTAGAGAAAAATAACCCACAATACAGTACCCGTTTCCATCTGGAGAACGGATTTACGGATAGCTCAATCCAGGCTGGCGAGCTTCGTTTATTTTATTATTTAATTTTCATTTACACAGCTAAATTAATACAAACCCTGCGGCTGCCATTCGAGAGACGTCCCAAAATAAAGCCAAAAGCGAATATCAAAAGAACTACCTCTCAGTGACCGAAACTAGATGGAGAAGAAAACAGGTTTGCGGCACAGCTAAGCTAGGATGCAAACCACACTAGAGATATCGATAATGATTTAAATAAACGGTAGATGGGATTTGTGGTTTATTCAAGGAAATATTTTGTGATTTCGTTACAGCATAATAATAGATGGGTTCTGGAAGTGCTATCGAGTTGGCTCTGCCAGCTTTCCTTGATTCTACTCACGCTAGTTCTAGCCTCGTAGGTAGAATATTAAATCTGTCACTTAAAAGTGGCTTTGAGGTTGACGGCATGATCGGTGATCGCGGCGAGGGATCGTTGCGAGCAGCTACTTCCAATACAATGTCTACTGTGCAAAAAAATTTGGATATATCATCCGAAAAGGTTAACATTTTAATAGATTTATTTTCATTATACTATATTTTGATTTTTGCCATTAAAAGAATACTCACTCATGATGAGCAATTCAGCCCTGGTGCTCTTGACGCCTCCCTTGTTGACAGCCCTGCAGACGTACTCATCGGCATCCTCTCCAAACACCTCCACAACGGTCAAGAAGTGCTGGTCGCCTTCACTCCAGATGCGGTGACGAGGACCATTCGTTATCTCACGTGCTCCTGCATCAAACAAAAACCAAATTGTTACAGCATCCACAGACTTATGATCAAATGGCTTATAAATATATTATTTATCAAAGCACATCATTCTTTAATTTGATTTTTTTAGTTTCTTGTGCTGTTCCAAGTCTACGAAAAAATGAGGTTAGAATGTTAAAATTTGAATATAATTTACAGATCAAACTTGTAGAGGTCAGCCCTAAGAAAATAGGAGGGAAGCGGGAGGGGGAGTAAAATATTTTTTTTTTTTTCAAAATGACTTAGACACAATATGTTATTTATTAGACAATATTTTTTTACAAAATTCAAGAGCTTTAAATTTCAACGTACCTTTGTACCATGTGATGGCCGGTTTGGGTTGGCCGGTAATGGTACAAGAAAACTGCGCATTATGGTTCTGGATACAGTTGGCATTCTTCAGAGGCTTCACTATTTCCGGTGGAGTGGCAGCTGCAGAAAGGAAAGCAATGTGTTATAGATTATGAACCTGTTAGTAACTTGGCACTCTCCCTACACTGCACTGGTCGACTTCAAGCCCTTCTCTATAAGTCTCGACGTATCGACTGACAATCGACAGCAATTGTTGCACAGTTGATATTTTTTAAAAATATCTAACCTCACCATTTCTGGAATAAATGCACCTCCTGTCTATAACACCGTGTTCACCATTTAGCTACATTTCTTCGAGAAATAAAGTTGAGATGTGAAAGCAACGGGAAGGAAGTAGATTGCAAGGTCCTGTTCTCGATTGACTAATAGTAAGTTTAACTTTTATTTAAATTCTATCTTTCTGTGACAAGGGGTCAAAATGCTTCATGGGACATGACCCAGACAACCCTGAGATCTTCTTATTTTGTTTTGAGCCTGTTCCATAATAGCGTCCTCTCATCTAGAGGAATGACCAGTTAATGTTGTTAAGTCGCAGTCTGGACTAACCAGACCTGCCATGTAGCGGGAATGAGTTAAGGTAACCTCAATCTGTGGTAGACCAGCCGGTCAGCGGAGACATGAGAATGGGACGAGGGGCAAGTAAACGTTACACAACGAAAGTCCCTATTTCATACAAGCTCAAGTTGCATAGATGGTATAACTTCTCAACACTACAAGAGCTCATAGCTTGGGGCTTAATATGAAGTTATCTTTCCCTTTTCTTTCTTCCAAAATATAGGAATCTGGGTCAGGATTAGACAAACACGGAGCCTAATTACATAATTAATAATTTGCTTTTATATAATCATACAGTCAAAATATCTTTTATTCACCATAATTGTGTGGTCTTTTGAAGTATGAGAGGTTGAAGTAAAATTTAAACTATTTTATTTTTCGGCATCACACATTACAGGATAGTCCTCAGGGTTTTGAAAACATTTAAAAACTATTGTCAACATGTCAATTACAAAAAATAACTGCATTTGGAATCTAATAAGAGGGATAATTTTAAACCTCTGCAGCAACCCCTAATCAGATTCAAGCCATAAAAGATCTTACTATTCTTCTGTTCTAGTATTTAAAAGTGAAATTCCTGTGAAAGTGCTGTCGGTGCATATGTGTATTGAATAAACCGACATTTCAAATTTTCTTCTCGTCTTATTAATTCTCGCCTGTTTCCTATTATAGCTGTTTAAGACTAACGCAGGGAAGGTGGGCCAATGCACACCCATATACATACCCTCTGCCATGTCTTTTTGGTTTCTCTCTACCAGCAGTAGCAGCGAAGGAGACTCTCTTACTCTCTTAAGCGTATCTCTTTTATACTCATACATTTAAAGTGGATAAATTTTCTCTTTCTTACCTTTAGGGTCAACCACCTTGATCTGTTGGCTGTTGGAGCTGGGCGGCGAAAGGCCAGCCTCATTCTGTGCCGTTATCCTGAATTCGTATTGTCTTCCCTCAATGAGGTTGGCGCAGTTGATCTGATTGGGCAGGCAGAGGGTGACATTCACTCGCTGCCAGGACAGTGAGCCAACCTCCCGTTTATCGATCCAGTAACCTGCACACACCAACATGACCCTCATGAGCAAATGCTTTTTAATGTGTAAACATTTATATGCGGACCTCCCTTCTCGGGTGGGGTGGATTTCGATTTGGAGGTGAAATTTATGGAGCCCATTGCTCAGTAACCAATAGTTGACCTTCACCGGTTCCTTCAAATTGCATTCAATAGTTATTACAATTAATTGTAATGAGTTATTAAAACTCAATAATACTTAGTTCAAAGTAGTATGTTATAAAGGATTAAAATAATTTATAAAAATGCACATATTGTCACGAGCTGTTCGTTTATTGATTATGTGCGTCTGATTGAATGATGTTAACATTGTTTTTTTTTTGCACTAAAAGGGTTTTTTATTGGTAAAATAGTGATATAAGTGTTTTTACATTTAGGGCACTCGTTTTAGAATGTTGATTATATCGACAATCAAACATTAATCACCAAAAAAATATTTGAAAAATGTTTCTCAATTATAAGAAAACCAACTTCAAACTTTTTTAGAAATCGTTTTAATGTTTGAGAACGCTGTTAAACGCATGTTCAAACGCTGTTTCAAAATATTTTTTTTTTTTTGAGACTGGTTTAGTTATCGACATAGATCAACCTATTAAAAGGAATGCCCTAAATTTAAAAACATCCTGTATATCCGCATAGCTTACTGTTTACAATTCTTTTTATGTTTTCTAAATTAGATACACTAAACCACAAAAAAAGGATAATTTAATATAATAAAATATTATTTCACATTTGAAGAGACTTTACACGGTAAATATGACAAAACCAGCTGAATAAATAGAAGCTACTGTCAGTCAAATCGCTTCAACCACACCTACAAACTTGAAAGTCTCACCTTGTACTCTTGAGCCTCCATCGCTCTCGGGTTTGGTCCAGGAGAGATTGACAAAGTCTCCGCCCACTTCCAGGATTTGCGGAGTGCCGGGAGCTGTCGGTGGGTCGAATGGTGCCTTCGCCTGCAAAATATTCAAGGTATATTTTTCAGTCTAGAAAATAAGCTGAAGGATTCTTTTTCCATATCCAGATATGGGAAAAGTATTGCCTCATCATGCATTAAACTAATTTGTTTGTATATCTCCTTTGAAAGCTTCATTTGAAAGGGGTGGTTTCCCCATGGAATATTAGAATAAGATCACTATCAATTAATAAATAGGCAAAACCTTTTGGGGTTTTCATCATTGAAAACTATTTTTAACTTTTAAAATTATTTTTAACTATTTTTTCCTTAAACTAATTATTTTTAGAACTTTTAGCAGGAATACGGTTCTTGCGTGATTTTTTTTTCAATGAAAATTTCTAATTTAATAGAATGACTAATTTTAATACATATTTTTTTTATTCGAGAAAGGCTGTAAAATAACAGAGTTAAAGAACAATATTTCTATCAGCCGCTTGACGTCAGAACACAGTAAGAATATAAGAATGTACTGTGCTGAGCTGCAAACGCTTATTTATTTTTAAGAATTTTTTCAAACGAAAGAAAGCCTTACTTGAAATAGAGTATATAATTTATAAATGATTGAAAAAAAAATGTTCAGAACCCTTTTGTGATTAGCAACTTAGATATCAAACATTCCTTAGTCCTATCTCCATAAAAATATACACATTTTGGAACAGTAAGGATATTGGTTATTGCTTATCGAGTTAGATAAAATTATGAAGTTTTTTTAATAACATTTATTATAAAATTCTTATAAAATCAATCCACTTTTAAGGTTAGCTGGTAAAACTTTGGAAAGTATAAATCTTATTTGTAATTGTACTTTGGGAAGACCCCAACCTACTACTAGTAATTTATAGTAGGTAATTTGGCCTACCAGCCAAATGACACTTAATATTTAAGTTTCGCCCGAATTTGAACGAAGAACAATTAAACAGAAAATAAGTAATGTTTGCTCTCAACTTACTTTGACAGGATTGGGTCCTTCGAGAGCTGGTCCCATGCCGTTGTCGTTGCAGGCGTGTATCCTGAAGAGGTACTCGTGGCCTTCTGTCAGACCCTGGACTGTGAACTGAGTGTCCCTTACTGACGATGCAATCGTGATCCATGTGTTTCCTGCTCAAACCAATAATTAATTGTGGCCGTCAGTTTTTTCCTTTTTAAATGTTTCAGTTATCTCATCAAAAAAGGACAAATTGAAAATAAGTCCATTATTCTCAAAATACATAAAATGATTATAAACTTAAAAGAAGGTCATTGCTTAAAATTGAAAAAAAACTTAACATCTATTTAACTTAACCTCAATTTCAGTTCTTTGTTTTCTGTATGTTTAAATGTTTAAATTCCAAAATAAAATAGTTAAAAACTTGACGCATGAAACATCCGGATACCTTTTTAATATTTAAAATGAGTTGAGTTGAGTTGAGTTTATGCCATTGACGAGTGCAATTATTGCATATGTTGCGACTTCATTGTTATTTGTATGGGTATACAAATAACAATGAAGTCGCAACATATGCAATAATTGCACTCGTCAATGGCATAAATAATAGGAAAAATGCCACTCAGAGATTATCTTTTAAAGCAAATTTCTTTTAGTTGTATTTCTGACCACCCTTAATCAGCAAATAACTAATAGCTGAAAGTAGACTCTACAGAGTTCGACTCTTAGTTGTGACTGGTGTCACGGGGACCAGACAAGGAATGCTCAACTAACCTGAAATGTCATTCCTCTCAACGACATAATGTGTGACGGGCAGTCCTCCATTGTAAGAGGGCGGCTTCCATGCGAGGGTGCAGGAATTCCTCGTGATGTCTGTGGTCTCGAGCGGGCCCTGCGGAGGGCCCGGCAAGCCCGTCACGGTCACCGAGAAAGTATCCGATGCTTCACCTGAATTGTTCTTTATACTTAGTTTGTATGTACCTGTAAAAGAAATACCAATAAACCGTTAAATTATTATACATACCATTTCATGATCAGTCCACAAGTCTAGCCCCATTGAGGTTGTTGATTAATGACTTAGTGACTATAATAACCGTATAACGAGAGTCGTGGTACATAAATGCAAGGAATAACAAGTATGGAAGAAGTCTATGGAACCCTTAGGGAAACACCTGCATCAACACCATTTCATTTTCAGCTGCCCGCCTAAAACTAATAATAATAATAATAATGTAGAAGAATGTGAAAATAGATTTGCCATGTTATATAGTGCCCTTATAGTTGAAACAAGTTAAGTCTGCACTTAAACCCAGGAGTCTGTAAAGGTTAAAGTGTGTGTGCACTAGGTCAGAACCGACAACTCAGATGCAGACCATGTCTCCAGGGCTAGGTGGAATAGACGGAACTTGTCTACTTACTGCTTGACATATAGAAAGACATTTTAAAATCTAAGCAAATCATATTATTGTATATGTTATGCAAAGGTAGCACTTACCCATATCCTCCTTGGAAATATCCTTAATGAAAATAAGAATATAGTCATCAAATACGGTATACTTGGAATGTGCCGACTCTTTAATCGTGTGTCCATCTTTGGTGAGTTCTACATCGACCGGCTGGTCTCCCGTGTAGAAGATCTTAATCTTGGTGTTGTCATGCTCAGGAAGGTGCAGATCACCCGGCATCCGAGTGATTCGAGGTGGAGCTGTAATTAAATAGTAATGAAAATTATGTTTATTTCAATAAATATGTTAAGATATCACTTAGCTTTCTGTATCTCTAAATTAACACTAATTTTATAATGACGTTAAAAAATGCTATTTTCAAATCCTTTCACTGCATGAGTTTAGTTGACTATCAAGGACTTGTAGTGCCTTGGTCGTGTGATACACGGGGTCATATCCCTGTGTTAGTAAGACAAGAAGATACTCACTTCCGATCTTAAGATGTCCCGTGCAATAGATGAAGCCAAGAGGGTTGATGGCCTCACAAGTGAAATCACCCTCGTCCTGTTCGTGGATGTCCATTATGTTCAGTCGGAGAACTCCATCATGAGACTCTGCAACAAACCTGAAAATAACCAAGATAATATTTGTGTAAGTTCATTAATTTCGATATTAAAGTTTGAAGGCTAAAATGTTTTTGGGTTGCGGCTTATGAATTAGATTAGTAGAAACAATATTTAGAAGCCAACTCATAACAATTATTTAAAAAAAAAACTCCAGTTATATTGCTAGGCTAAATTGATAAAAAGGTTCATTTTTAACCTGACCAATATCAACCACAACATTGTCCTGGTTAAAAAATAAAAAATTGTAACAATACAAGCTTTTATAAAAAAGTCACTAAAGTCATCATGGTTTAATGTTCCTATAAAAATATGAAAAAAATAAATAAAACATAATTAAAAGATTTCTCTTCAACTGTTTTTTTTTTCAAAAACCTATACCTTGTTTTTATTTTCTTGTATACACATAAAAATGTACTATTTTATAGTAGTAAAAATAATTATTTTATAATTTCATATCATAAAGAATGACGACAGTACAAAAATTATGTGAGGACTTTTGTACCTCAGAAGGAACGAGTGAAACTTTGCAAGAATATCTGCAGCTCATAGCCAAGACGAGAACCATGTTAATTCAAAAAACTGTACTTTTAACTGGAAAAAATATTTTAGGAAAAATGATCTCACCTAGTACCCAGTACAATTTCCCTGCCGTTCCTGAGCCAGCGTCCAGTGGGCACAGGGTTTCCAGTCGCATGGCATTCTATACTAAAGGACTTGCCTAGTGGTGCTGCCAAATGCGGTGGTATTGGTTTTATCCATTCTGGTTTAGAACCGCCGATACTCGCTCCGGTACGGACTGGCATAGTACATGTCGATGGTTCCGATTTGCCTGTAATTCCAGAGAAAGTCACTTATAAAACAGTTTTACTCATTTTTTTTTACTAATTATGTTTGGGGTTTATTTACTTGAATAACATTTGTCATTCAGCCATAGACAGTCCAAAGTGTGATTATGACGGAAAGAGAATTTGGCATTGGAATTGCCGCTTTTTATAAGATTTTCAGTCACTGGCTCCGGTAATATCATTGGGTTTGGTAGGTAAAATAGCATTAATGTTTAAAAACTTGTGAACTTATGAAACTTAAAAACAGTCTTAGAACAATAAATTGGATCAAATACTGACCCGTGTAGGGCATTCGAGACCAGAGCCAACCCAAAAGAAGGCAATCATTTGTAACTCAACATTCTACGTGTACAAGCTAGAATTGACTATTAGCCAAACAAATTAAATTTGTTAATATCTCTATAATGAAACATATTTTTTTACTACATGCGTATCCCACGGAGAAGGTGGGGTCAATATTCCTGAGCCGGGCTCAGGTTAGACAGAATGAAAACTTTCGACGACCTTAGCTTTAGCCAACTAGAATACCTTCTAGATCACATACCATCCAGCCTTCTATCCAGCTCCACTCTTTCCATGCACGTAAAACTATAAGGACCAAGATGGGTTCCCAACATGTTGGCCATTCAAGTTATTGTCTGATTGCCTCAAGCCTTGTTGAGTTTTTCAATAAACTGATGAAACATCTTGTCAACCTCATAGCATCCTACCTGTTTGCCTTCACAGGCTTGTCTGTTATAAATCACAAATCTCACACTGAATATCTTCAATCATACTTTCTATATAAATGTTATTTGAGAAACTATCTACACACATAATTTGGAAGCCAAAACTACAAAATGGTTATTGGTTGTTTGTCAAAGAGACATCAGAATGGCCTACACAATAGAGTCCAGTATTAAGTATACCAGAAGGAAGTGTGCAAATAAGGGGCACTGATGAGGTCAACATAGGTCTCACAAGGCTTCGAAGTTTTCGTATCCAGTTAACGACCTTTGCATACATTTTATGCTGTAGTTTGTAAATATTTCATTTGTAAATGAGTAAAAAAAATATATATTTTAAAAGCCTTATTGAACTGGAGTTTTAATTAGGTTTACTTATTTATCTACTCTAGGTTGACAAACCATGACATAAAAGTTCGTTGGAGGAAATACGAGGTGTGTTCAAAAAGTATCGCGAATTTTGAATTTTCGCGGGTTACGTATATTCGAATTTCGATTTTTTTGTGGCGTTATGTTGGTACTCATGTCTCTCACTTATGCCGACAAGCTCGGCCAATTTGAATGTTCACTTAATTGTTGACAGCTGCTTTGCTTGCACGTGTTTTGGATCGTCTTCGATTTTTACCTATTCAAAAAAATGGATCACAGAACCTGTATCAAATTTTGTGTGAAAAACGAAATTAAGTGCGCGGATGCATTCCGAATGTTGACTGTGGCATACGGAGAAGCTACCTTGGACCAAAGCAACGTTTATCGGTGGTACAAAATGTTCTCAGAAGGCCGAGAAGATGTGAACGACGAAGAGCGTGCCGGACGCCCGAGCACTTCAACAACAGACGAAAAAATTAATGAAGTGGAGAAAATGGTATTGGCCAATCGTCGAATCACCGTTAGAGAAGTTGCTGAGGACCTAAACATATCGATTGGCTCGTGCCATTCGATTTTTATCAATGATTTGGGCATGAGACGGGTCGCCGCGAAATTCGTACCAAAATTGCTCAATTGCGACCAAAAACAGCATCGCATGAACATTGCTAATGAGATGTTAAACTCTGTCCGCGATGACCCAAATTTGCTCCAGAGGGTCATAACTGGTGACGAATCGTGGGTTTATGGTTATGACGTGGAAACCAAAGCTCAATCATCTCAATGGAAGCTGCTACGCTTGACGAGATAAAGACGGCATCGAAGGAGGAGCTGATCAAGATAAAAAAAAATGATTTTTTGAAGTGCTTCGAAGATTGGAAAAACCGTTGGCACAAGTGTATAATATCTCATGGGGATTACTTTGAATGGGACAAAATAGATATTCATGAATAAATAAATAATTTTTGAAAAAACACAAAATTCGCGATACTTTTTGAACACACCTCGTATTTGCAACATGCAAACCTGCAGCATTGACGGCAATAATTCTAAACTCATAGTCGGCTCCTTCTATGAGATTCATGACCGTGAAGTCAGTGTCTTGAACATTGTAATCGTTGCTCTTGACCCAGAGGGCGCCACCGACATCTCGCCTCTCAATGATGTAACCGGTAATACGAGAGCCGCCATCGGACTCGGGCGGGAGCCACGCCAGGTCCACATAGTTCTTGCCAACCTGAATGATTAAATAAGCAAAACAATGTAGATGTTGTTTTTCCACAGAGCGTTTCTTCCGCTCATCTACACAGTACTCAGACCTATGCACGAGTACATAATGTTATTAATGACATTATGAATGTCATTAATAACATTACCTTTTAAATGAATTGTCAATGATTTATATCCGACTAACGGATAATCAGCAGCCTAAAATCGTAGGCGACTGGCTAACAACACTTTAATGCTCAAGGTAAACCATCGGCCTGGCAAATTATTCCGTGTGGTTAATGTGGAAAAGAGGATAGTCTGAACAGAATAAAAGCTTTAAAAACATTTAAGTCGGCAATCTTCTATTTGCTCTGCAAACTCGATTCGTAAATTTTCCAAGACTTAAACCTTAGGACTATGAATCTTTGACCTAATCAAAGTCCTGCTGGGTGAAAAATCATTTGCATGGAATATTTGTATGAAGGAATATTAATTCTCTTTACAATCAACAATTCCACAATTTCACACATTTTCCATTTTAACAAATGCACCAATATTATTAAAAAAATTGGTCTCATTAGTAACGCAGATGCGCCTTACCTTGACAACCTTCGGTGAGGCTGGGGGTGATGGCGGGTTGAACCTCGGTTTGACCTTAAACTTGGCTGAGTTTTGTGAGTATTTGCCAAAGCCTGCGGCGTTCTTTGCCCGAACTCTGAACTCATATTCATGCCCTGATTCCAAGTTGTACAGCTGGAAATTTAAATACTCACAATTAGAATGTTTTTATTACTTACAACATAATTATTGATATTTATTATTATTATATTATTGATTTTTATCGAATTTTATGAGAAAAAAGAAATATTTCAGTGCAATTTGGAATAAGATCCTTTTAATACAACACTTATCGTGGAAATAATTTAAATACATTAAATTAGACCTGGTATGTGCAATCTTTGAGCAGATAATCGGAAGCTCTCCAGATTCCGTCGGCTACATCTCGGTACTCGACTCGGTAACCCTGTATCCTGGAACCACCGTCACTTCTTGGCCTGTCCCAGACGATGGTGGCTGAGCTGTTCTCCCATTCCGACACGCGAGGAGTGCCGGGAGCATCTGGGACCGTGAACGGGAACTGGAAAGAGTTTAAACAAAACTTACAATTTTAAAAAGGTCATGTAAAATTTAAATGAAATGATAACTTTTGACCTAAAAACAAGTGGCTATGTTATCATGTCATTATCATTTATGAGTGTTTTTATAACTACATTGTTTGCTATAGTTATTATGGTAAAATGTTGAAGTCCACCTGCGTCCAGACAGACAGAATGCCCATAATATATCATATCATATTTTCAATGAGCGAGCAACTTCAAGCTGATAAGCTCGTCTCTTTAGTAGTCATCTAGTCTGTTCTTAAATTGATTCACTGACACTGCACTAATCACATTAGACGGTAAATTGTTCCAAGCACCAACGACTCTGTTTGAGAGGAAATGCTTTTTTCTATTTGTGTTGAATCTGGTACGGGACGGTTCATTTCGTGACCTCTTAGATTTGTGTTTTCATTAACATTATACATTTTACTGCATCCCGGACAGTCACACAGTCCTTTTAGTATTTTAAAGGTCTCTGTAAGATCTCCATGTCCATGTCGTTCCTTAAGAATGGGCGCAGCTTCAGTACGTCTAGTCGTTCTTTGCATGATTTGTTCCAGAATCCTACAGGAAGTTTTGTAGCTCGGCGTTGAACCTTTCAACCTGTGTCTTTTACAAAGACACTTGACTTCAAACCTGATAGCCATATTGGAGAGTAGTGTCTTATATATATCTTGTAAACGTTTAGGAATGTATCAATTATCAGGGTTTGTAATGATTTTCTTATTATGTAAATTAGGCTACTTGCTTTCATAGGTACTTTTAAATATTTTTCCCATTTCAAAACACTACTAATTTCTATTCCAAGATCTCTTTCTTTATCTGATTCCTTAATCATAAACTGAAAAAAAATGCATTTGAGTTTATGTCATTTTACACCCCGATCTTTTTTTAAATGATGTTTGCGGTAAAGAACTTTTCTCGTGACCGATATTTATGCACTGAAATTAAACTTCCTGGCATTAGTAGTTATCATATTTATTGATGGTCAGGAAGACATGGATAGTAAAGCTGCTAACAAACCAATAAAAAGCCTAGTGATTTCGGAGATTACAGTGTTTTAGGAAAAATACAAATAAACTGATTTATACCTTGGCAATAATGGGTTCATCCATGCTGAGTGGGTCTGATACTCCATACTGGTTTTCAGCTCGGACCCTGAAGTAATACTTTCGGTTTGGTTCCAGGCCCATGACGATATAATGGCAATTACGGACAAATGATGATATCTTTAACCAAATCTGAAATTAAAGTATTAAATTAAATGGTACAGAAAATTAAAACGCAACAATTATAATATACTCTTTGCAACTTTGCACTGCCCGGTCAGAATCAGAAATTACCAAATCCTCCCTCTCAAACTTCACCATTGGCAAATCATCAATGATTTTTATGACGGCTACACTCCTTCCACACATTTTGGTTTCATTTCAATGCACAACGTTTTCTATTCAACAAACACTTCTATGATCACCTATTTTTAACAATAACCAAACTTACTCCATTATTGTCCATCTTTTCGACAACATAATTAGTGATGGGTGAACCACCGTCATCCAAAGGCACCTTCCAGCTGAGAGTGCAGGTGTCCGGAGTGATGTCTGAAGTGTCCAGTGGACCCACGGGCGGAGACGGTTTGTCTACAACCAGTACCTGTAAGTAATAGGCCAATAAACACAATAATCAATAATCAACAGAATTATACTCTTGCATAACAAACATTAGAAATCGTAGTATTATACACATAGATAAAAAGTAATGGTCATTTGAGAACCATGTTTTGATAGTTTTATTGTACAAAATTGCTAGTTTGAGTTTGGCTGTGATGAGAAGCCATTTGCAGATTAATAAACTCCATAGACCAAACTCTTTAAATTTAAATCACCTGGAAAATATATTTTCCGGTAAGAAATACACTTATTCAATATAAATTATTCTTAAATTTGAACCATCAAGCTTGTAAGAGTGGATTTGCATACTGTCAAAATCGCTTTTGAATCTTTACCTTCAAAAAAGTTGAATAAAAAAAAAAAAACTACAAAGGTTCATTTGGTTTTAGCTGTCTTAAAAAATATTGCATTACAAACACTTTTAAATTCCTCACAAATCTAAAAGTGCACTAATCTAAAAAGATATTTGCATCTTTGATATACAAAGCCTGAAATAACTTTTTATAGCTATATTATTACTGCTGAAAAATATGGATAGTTTCAATGTGTTATAATATTTTAATCCCAACTAAAACAAAACTTCATACTTAAATGTTATTCTTGAGGTTGGAAGATTTTTTCCTAAAAATTTAGGAAACAAAACATTAAATTTAATATTAAAGTGAAAATGACAAAAAAAACAAGAAACCAAAAAGAAAAATTATATTATTTGACGGAGCAAATTATTGAAGTTCTGACTGGGCTAAGTTGGTTGCTTCACCTCAAGCTTTGTAATAGGAGTGTTAGTGTTAATTCCACTAACCCTGCAGCTGGCGCTGTCGGAACCCTCGCTGTTGAGGAGCTGGATGGTGTAACTGCCTGTATCCGATCGCTTAGCTGATTTGTTGTAGAAGAGCGTGGATGAGTCCGTTGTGGTGAAATGGATCCTATCATCGGGGAACACTTCTTCGTTGTTCACCAACCAAGATACCTGAGGAATAAACCAAGCTTAAAAAGGTAGTAAAAGTTATGTAAGTGCATATCATAGATTTAGAAATTGTGTTAAGAAGTAAATCCTGGCCTTACATGTTAGGATTGAAATGGTTCTATGCCGGTGCACAGAAAGAATTATAAAAATCAGGAATCACAATCGCTCACAATGGCTAAACCCATTTTTGCCTAGATTAGCTAAATTTCTTAGTTCCATGAGAATAAACCAAATAAGTTGGTCAAGTCTAAAAGGTTATTAGTTATTATTAATAGTCTGTTCGGACAAAAGGAAGCCAAAGAACTTATAATAGGATTCTCGCAAAAGACACTGAAATATTGAAATTAAGCCAGAACCAATTAAGGATTATAACTAGAACCGTAACAGGCCGCTAAACCTGCACCTAATGAAAAGCCAGTGAAAAGTGCAGAAACCTCTATATACTTACTCGGTGAATGTGGGCCTCTAATTCACAAAAGGTACCAGCTTCTAAGCAATCACCTTCTTAACCCTGAAGAGATACAAACCATTGCACTCAAAAAGATACTTAACTTTATTTACAGTATGGGACTATAGGGTGAAATGTTGGTGGATGTTAAAACTACATTGTTCTGCAAAGGACATGGTACACGGTGAGTGAATAAAACCACATATCCACTATCGAACCTAAGTCAATAAACACTACTTAATCTGTTGAAGCCTTTGTTGAGACAGTGTAAAAATAAGCTCTGATTTATTTAATAAAATGGAGTACTAAAATACTAAATAAAATAATCCAGTTGGGAGGGCAAACTAAATAGTCCAATTGGGAGAGCAGTCGAATTATTAAATTCCATTTCCGCGGAGATTGATATCTTTGTCTGTTCGTCCAATAGGATTAAAAATCTGCTTTCTATTACACCTTTGTGAAACCAGCGTGAATTATTTATTTGTTATTGTGTGCCTGGAGGACTCATTTTTAAGTTTTAATTTTGTAGAGTTCTAATTATATTCTATCTAGTTTCATGATTAGTTCTAGTTATTTTTTGTTTTTTTATTATTGTTTTATTTTTGAAGTTGTTTTTTCTTTTTAGTAGTTTAATTTTTTATTTTAATTATAATGTGTGGGGAACATGGGGAAACCTGTTTCATAAAAAAATAAAAATAGATTTCCTCACTGAACTCTTATTATCTTCCTATAGAAGAACAAAAATATCACACCACTGGACAAAATCCACCATTGTCAGTGAAGCCTCGCAAATCATAACCCAAGTCTTAATACGACGCATTCTCAAAAACTACCAATAATTGCAAATAAAAATAGCTTCTTCGACATATGTATAGGTACGTACCTTTGGACGTGGATTTCCTGTGAACGGTACCGTGATCTTGATTTCTTCACCAGCAATGACTATGATATCCCGAATGGAAAGATCGCTTGTAATCTTAGGTGAATTAGGAGGCGCCCTGCAGATTATCATGTCCGAGCTCTGCGAGAAGGGGCCCTGGCCAGCTGCATTCACAGCCGCCACACGGAACTCATACTCATGGTTTTCAATAAGTCCGGTCACTTTATATATTGTATCAGGCACATTTGCATGAGTTGCCTTTGTCCACTTATCTTCGCTGATGAGTCTCTTCTCTATTACATAGCCTGTGATTGGTGAACCTCCATCGTGACGGGGTTTCGTCCAGGTGATTGTGATAGAAGAGTCGGTGGTTTCAACCGATCTGGGAGCACCGGGTGCACCAGGAGGATCGAATGGATGTCTCGCACGAATCGGGTTTGTCGTTTGAACTGGTTCCGATTGTCCATACTGATTCTCTGCCATGACTCTAAAGTCATACTCTTTTCCGACAGACAAATTCTTTACTCTGAGGAATGGAGTGGTAACATAACCAGAAACCTTTGTCCAGTTTTGTGTTCGGCTTTCTTTTTTCTCAACAACATAGTTGGTAATCTCACCTCCCCCGTTGTCCTTTGGCGGATTCCAGTACAATGTGAGAGCCTCACCTTCAAATTCATCAGCACGAAGGTTCTCTGGTTTACCAGGCCTATCAAGAACTCTAACATTAATTGTGGCAGTATCGTATCCGCAAGGATTACGTAACTGCAATCGGTACTGTCCAGCATCTGAACGGTTCGAGTTCTTTACAACTAATGATGCAGAATCGGGAGTGATCTTCTGGAATATTCTTTTGTCACCGTCCACATCCAAAATATTGTCGTCGGCAAACCAAGTAGCAGTAGGCTGAGGGAAACCGACATAAGGAACATGAATAGAGAAGTCCTCACCAGCCCTAACTGTGATATCACGAACAGCTCCAAGATCCATGCATGGTTTGTTAGGTTGTTCTGCAATCACAATTCCTCCAGTGGGTTTACTAGGTTCAGATTGTCCAACATCATTGACTGCAATCACCCTAAATTGATATTCTTCACCTTCTTTTAATTTAGGAACAGTTTGTACAAAGGAATTGACAGGAACAGCGTTAACATCCGACCAATCTTTGTCTCCCTTGGCCTTCTTTTGGACAATATATCCCTTGATTTTGGACCCTCCATCACTTCTGGGTGGACGCCATGATAATGTGACGGAGTCCTTTGTGATACGATCAGGTTTAGGTGCTTCAGGTGCATCAGGTCGGAGCCTTTGAATTTGAGCTGTAATTGGTTCAGATGGCTTACTAGGTTTACCTGGTCCGGCTTCATTAACTGCTATAACCCTGAATTCATAGCGAGATCCCTCACGGAGATCTTGCACTGTGTAGCACGTGTTTGGTGTGGGATAATTGTTAACTTTTAACCATTCACCGCCTCTCTCACGTTTTTCAACATAATAACCTGTAACGGGCCTGCCACCAGAATTGGTAGGAGGTTCCCACTCAAGGGAGCAGGTATTGGCACTGTAAGCTGCGATTCTTGGTTGGCTGGGTGCATCTGGCGGATCAAAGGGAGATTTGGCCACAACAGGTTTACCTTCAAGGGGTTCTGAAACACCGTAGAGATTTTCGGCCCGCACTCTGAAAATGTATTTCTTTCCCTCATTCAAGTTTTTGACAGTAAATGCACATTTTGGACAAAATCCTGCAACTGCATGCCAATTGTCAACTCCAAACTCGCACATTTCAACAATGTATCCTGTAATTTCACTGCCACCATCATCCTGAGGTGGCTGCCAAGCAAGGCTCACAGAATCTTGTGTTACTTCCGTATAAGTAAGGGGTCCTCTTGGAGAATCTGGTTTGTCAACTACAATGACATCAATATCTGCTGAATCACGGCCATGATCATTTATAGCAGTAATAGTATACTTTCCTGAATCTTCCCTAGTTGATCTGTCAATCGATAATTTGGTTTCCTCATTTTTAGTTTCAGCTGAAAGTCTATGTGATGGTACTAGAGGTATAGAGCCCTTTGTCCAGCTGATCTTGGGCGTTGGTGCCCCTGTAATAGGTATCTTCACATTAATTGGTTCACCAGCCCGTACCTTGATTCTGCGGCCAATCAAAGCATCCAGCCACAATTTCGGTTTTTCTTTTAGTGGCTTTGCAATGAAAACATTGGAAGGCTCTGAAGGTTGTCCAGGACCAGCAGCATTAACGGCAGAAACTCGGTATTCATATTGATGACCTTCTTGAACTCTGTCATCCGTGAATTCATTATTTCTCACAGGCTCTCTGTTAACCTTAATCCATCGACCTGTTGCCTTATCTCTTCTTTCGACATCATAACCGACAATATTAGAGCCACCATTCGAAATAGGGGGTGACCATTTGATTTTGATGTGGTCCTTATCCGATGTTACAAGTTCTGGTTTACCCGGACGTCCAGGAACTGTGTACTGGTTCTTAGCAACCACAGGAGTATCAGTATTCAGAGGCTCTGATCTACCCTGTAAGTTTTCAGCAAATACTCTAAATTCATACTTGGTTCCTTCAATCAGTCTTGGTACAGTTGCATGTGTATTTTTGGGATTGACATATGTAACAGCAGGTACCCAACCACCTCCATGGGTAAGATCTCTCTTCTCAATAACATAGCCGGTGATCTCGCTTCCTCCATTGTCTTTGGGTGCCTTCCAAGATAGTGTTACAGATTGGTTTGTAATTTCTTCATATTCGAGTGGGCCTTCTGGTGGTCCAGGTTTATCAAGAACGATGACATTAAAAGTACCTTCATCAGTGCCAGAGCTGTTTTTGAGATGTAAACGATAAAGTCCAGCATCTGACCTCTTGCAGTTAACAGTGTGAACAATTGTATGGTGACCGATAGCAGTGACAGTTGTCCTTTCATTTGTAGTGATAGATTTTCCGTCATTAGTCCAAGTAACTTCAGGTGTTGGTTCACCGATAAAGTCGATATCAACATGGAAGATGAGACCAGCCTTAATGCGAATCTCACGAAGTGGAGTCTTAATTTTGGGAGCGAGGAATCTTTCTTTGCAAGTAACGACATCTGATGGTTCACTAGGTTCGCTCTGCCCAGCTGTATTTACAGCAATCACACGGAATTCATAGTCTTGGCCTTCTGTAAGGTCTGGAACAGTAGCATTTGTCTGCTTAGGAGGAACATGCGCAGCATTTACCCAATATGGACTGCCTTTTTCTTTCTTTTGTATAATATATCCGGTGATTGGAGATCCACCGTCCGATTTTGGTGCCTCCCATTTAAGGTCAACATGATCCTTTCCAAAGTCAGCTACTTCAGGTTTACCAGGGGCAGAAGGCTCGTCAAACTCATTCTTTGCGCAAATGGCCTTGTCCAGTTCCAGTGGCTCTGACTGACCGATTGCATTCACTGCACTCACTCGGAATAAGTAATCTTTCATATGAATCAGTCTTGTTACTTGATGAGTGAGGGCAGTGCTCAAACCGGCATCGGACCATGTGCCCCTTGATAAATCCATTTTTTCAATGATGTAATGCAATATTGGAGAGCCTCCATCGCTCAATGGTAAACGCCATGTCAATTGACAACTTTCTTTGGTCACTTCCGAGATGACGAGTGGTTTCTCTGGTTTGGATGGTTTGTCTAGGACTGTTACTTGAGCTGTTGCACTAAACGAGCCTAAGTCATTTGTTAGTGTCAATTTGTATACACCACCATCTGAACGAACTGAGAATGGAATGTCAAAAGTGACAGAAGTATTTGTAACCTGTATGTCAATTCTTTCTGAGGATCTAACACAGACGCCATTGATTTGCCATTCGGCTGTCGGTTTAGGTGATGCTTCAAATGGAATATCATAGGATATACGTTGGCCGGCCTTCACTGTAAGGTCTTTCAATAGCATCTTGTCAAAGTGAGGAACACAGTATCTAGCCTTGGCCACTTGGGGCATTGAACCGTCGCTCGGTTCCCCTGGTCCTGCTTTATTCACAGCAATAACTCGGAACTCATATTCTTCTCCCTCAATGAGTCCAGGAACAGTAGCACTTGTTGAAGGTCCCTGTACGGTGGCAGCCTTTTCCCATGGGCCATATTTAGTTTTAGCTTCAATTATGTAGCCCGTGATTGGAGAACCACCATCCTTTTTCGGCGGCACCCATTCAAGATCCATGTGATCTTTATCCCAATCTTTGACCACGGGAGTGCCAGGTTTGTCAGGAGTGCTAAAGGGATCTTTAGCTGTGACAGACTCTTGACCAA
Organism: Neomicropteryx cornuta; assembly: GCA_020383195.1. NCBI lineage: Eukaryota > Metazoa > Arthropoda > Insecta > Lepidoptera > Micropterigidae > Neomicropteryx > Neomicropteryx cornuta. Next base: position 10,072,345 of record JAHKQU010000033.1, on the reverse strand, counting down.
GAAGTGGCAATGACTCTCCTTGCTTGTTAACTGCTCGCACCCTAAAGCTGTATTCATGTCCTTCTATTAAGTGATCAGCTCGGATGTTACATGCTTGTACATCCCCGACAGGAATCCATCGGAGATTTTCATGATCCATTTTTTCAACTGCATAGTGTAAGATATCGCTGCCGCCGTCGTCCTTGGGTGGTCTCCAGGATAATGTGCAAGATGACTTTGTAATATTACTAGGCCTGAGTGGACCCTCAGGTGGCAGCGGGAGATCGAGCACTGTGACCGTAAGTGTTGCAGAGTCAGTTCCATTAATATTGCGTGCCTTCAAATTATAGACCCCGGAATCAGTCCTCTTTGCATCAACCAGCTTAAACCTGGTAGAGTGTGTCTCATTAGTGATTTTAACTCTGTCTGTATTGATAACAATGTTATCGTCATGGAACCATTCTTTGCTTGGTATTGGCTCCCCTGCTACCGGCACGTCAAAGTCAAAGTTCTGTCCAGCGCGTATCTTCACATTGAACATGAAGTTTCGGTCAATCTTAGGAGGTTGGTTCTTGGCACGGGCGAGATGCGAAGCCGAGTTGTCACTCGGCTCTCCCTTGCCTGCTTTGTTGACGGCACGAACTCTAAATTCGTAAGTGTTGCCTTCAATGAGTCCGGGAACTTTGCCTTTGGTTACATCACCGGCAACCTAAAAACAAAAAGGTTTAATTATAACAAACAAATCATACTTGACAATTCTTATTAGATCTTATTTTATTTAAACTATTCTTTGACACTTTCTGTAAAAGAAGTACTTTTAAAGTCTACAGACCTAGCGTCTCTATATATCACATTATGTAAAATGTTTACTATATTTTAACCGTACAATGTAGCATTCTCGAGTTTGCATTACCTGTCTGGGTTTCCACAATACGCTGCTTAAAAGAACAGTAGGGAATATAAACAGCACCACTTTATTTATTTTTTTACCAAAGTATATGTAATATGCATAATAGAAAACATAGCTCAGCAAATATACATGAATTAAAAACCATTGGTTGTTTACTTTTTGTTGCTTTAGTACAGAAAAATGAACCTAATAAAAACCTCTGAACTAAACTACTTATTAAGCCGTGCGACAAGCAACCAGTTTCGCTCTCGGTAGGTAGCTTAATTATTGGGAATCAGTATAATCAAGACTTTTTATCCTATTAAAATTTAATGAACGTGGAAAAATCAATTAATATGACCTTATTGCACAACATGCTACAAAGGTGAACAGACTGTTTCTATTTGCTTAGTAGTTTGTACTTAAAGGTTCCGTCACATCTTGAAACTATAGAAAACTATTGTATATACCACGATTACACAAATAACTCTAAGAAACCGTATTAGAAAAAACAAATAACCATAATTTTAATAACTTAGGCATTTTTCATTTGCATAAAGGGGAATTTATACCTAACTACTGTTTAAATTCAGTTTAGTTATATATTTACAATTAGAGTTCTTGTTTTCGGATTAACAATAATGCTAAAATGTTTTTATTTCACTTTAAGTACATGAAATTTATAAATAAGTATTCTGTTTTATAAAGAAAATTTTGATTGATTTATGGCAATATAAGTTTAAATTCTAACTGATTCCCAACTGATAATGATTAATGATTTCCAACTGATAAGCCTTGGGCTTGGTTGGATCTTACATAATATACAATGTTTAAATAAATGAATGAATGAAAATAAAAAATAAAAAAAAAAACAATATTGGCACACTCGGGTAAATTTGAAGAGGCAATACCTCAGCGCACTCTTCCCATTCAGGCGAAAAGCGGTCTCGTTTCTCAATTACATATCCGGTGATGGGCGCACCGCCATCATCTTGCGGTCTGGTCCATTCTAGCTCCACAAAGTCTTTGTCAAAATCTTTGACAGTTGGAGTTCCTGCAAAAAACATGATTATAATTATTAAATAACCTGATCTCTCAAAATATACGACTCATTAAATGATCAATGGAAATTGTAAGTACAATTTGGTCCCAACAATACCTAGTCTATGTTGATTGACTTCAGTTCAAAATATTAAAAAAATGTGTACATATAGGCTACCTAAACTTTTCACCATATATACCACTAATAATACGCAGGTGACTGTAGAAAATCCTAGTTGAAAGTATATAATTTCATTGCCCAAACCACGCTACAAGAAATTGTTCCCTTTTTTAAGATTAACCCTCGTTATACTAATCATGCTTAAAATACCTTTTTTAAATGAACAAGTCACGTAGTCATGGATAACAGTAATATTCGAAATAGATTATAAAAAAATAATCAAGAAATAATAGGAGAATAAAATGTATTTCTAACCTGGTTTCCCGGCAATATTATATGGATTCTTGGCTTCGGTCGCATGCGGAGTGGTCAAAGGCTCCGATTTGCCCTGCCTGTTGACGGCTCGCACTCTAAACTTGTACTTGTGGCCAGGAGTGAGTCCGTCAACCGCAAGAGAAGTCTCTGGTCCGTCTGTCTCCCCGGCTGTCACCCATCGACCTGATGCCTCATCCATCCTCTCCACAATGTATTTGTCAATCGGCTGCCCGCCGTCGTCGCTTGGTGGGTTCCATGATAGCTTGGCGCCCTTGTCGTGAACGTCTGTCACCTAAGACGTAACATAAAACAAATATATTTAAAAGAAAATTAAACATTTTGTGTATAATAATTATAAGTTTTATTTCTTCTTTTGCCTAAATTAACATTATATCAGAAATTCAGCGCACTCTGCATATACAAACCCAAATATTGTGCTGAAAAATACAGCTACCATATTATGAATCTTTGAGACCTAAATGATAATATATATGGTTCTTTGTACCTTCAGAGGGCCATTAGGTGGGCTGGGCGCGCTGAGGACTATGACCTCAACGTCTGCAACATCCTTCCCGTTACTGTTCTCCGCCGTGATGGTGTAGCGTCCGCTGTCACCGCGGGTTGCCGTCTTACAGTTCAGTTTGGTGTTGTAGTCGCTGTGTTGAACACGAGTCTCTCCGCCCGTCTTCACCTCTTTTTTGCCCAGGAACCATTTGGTCTCGGGCATCGGCTCGCCTGAAACCTAATACAAAACAAAATTGGTAAATCAATTTTGTGAATTCTCTCTCACGGAAAGCATACAACTCATTTGTTATTTTCTCCTTTTTTTCAGTTCTTTTACTTATGTGTAGATTACTGATTATATTTAACAAAATATCTATTTCTATATGAATAGACGCATGGAACTCTTTTTCTTTACCCTACCCTCTCTATTTTCATTACCAACCATTAAATGATTCATAGCCTAGTTAAATCAATAGGGAATAAAGGATAGAAGCAAATTATTTTTTTGAGATCCCGTCTCTGTAGACAGGAACCATCTGTCATTAGGGTTATCCTCATTGGATATTTACTAGGCATACATGATTGTAAATCCGTATTTAAGTAATTATGTTTGTTTTTTTGTGGGCCATTAAACTGTAAAGTTTTAGTTCTCTGGTTTTTAAAGATGCATCAATTTTATTTAAAAAAATAGTTAGGAGCTCATCATTATCTAATATTCTCAGCAGTAATATTCTGGCTTAGTTGGACCTTTGACATCTGATGAGAAGAAAGAATTTTTATCACTGTATACTGTATACTAGGCCATTAGGTAAGGCAGTGCTTTACTATAGAAAATAATGATAAATCATACCTTGACATCAAAGCCAAACTTCTGTCCGACCTTGATCTTGATATTCTCCAGATTGGTCCTGTCGATCTTGGGAGCGAGGTTCCTCGGCTTGGCCACAATCGGATGCGTGCTTTCACTCGGTTCACCGGGACCCGCTTTGTTGACTGCTTTCACGCGGAACTCATAAGTTTGACCTGGTGCAAAATTAGCAGTATGTTTAGTAAGTCTATTTTTTTTTTAGTCTATATTTTTTTTTGTTATCAAAGTTCTTGCTGTAAATTAATATTGCTGTAAATTGTATTTTTATATGGATAAATTTATGTGTACTTAATTATTATATTCTAATAGTAATGCCATTCCTGTAAAACTTGTTTGTTAATGGAAATAAATTATACAATTTTATTTTTAAAAATGTATTACTCCTAGTAAATTACAATTTAATACAAAACAATCATAACCTCTAAGCAAAAAGTGTCAGAAAGTAGAAAGAAAATGTTTGTATAAATGGAATTTAATATTAGGAAAGTTAAATACTAATATAAATGACCCCTCACCTTCAACGAGATCTGGTACGGTAGCATTAAGCTGACTGGCGGGTACTTCCAACGCCTTCTCCCACTGGCCATACTTGTCCTTCTTCTCCACAATGTAGGCCTCCACTGGGGCACCGCCATCCTCCCTCGGAGGAGTCCATTTCAGGTCTACGTGGTCCTTGTCCCAATCCGTCACCGTTGGCACGCCAGGAGCACCTTTAAAGGAAACCATCAAAGATAATATTTATTTGTTTTAATGGCTTTTCAGAGACAGCCACCCATCATCAGAGTAACGGGTTATACGAGAATGCAATCTTGCGTTAACTGGCAGAAAACCTGTAACCTGTAACAAAATCATTTGCCTGATTATTGATTGTCTACAGAAAGCGCCGCCACCAGGATTCACATAGAAGCTAAGATATAAAAAAAGTTGCTTGGCTGTCACAACACAAAGGTAGTTTCCATCATAATGTTTATAGAAAACAAATCATTCATAAAACCAACAATTTGGAATGTCTTCTTCCCACAAAAACTGTCTAACGGCACAATAGGGAGAAGTGCTTTTAACTAGAAGTATATCTTTTATCCTGAATAGGTTGGAGAGGATTCTATTAATGGAAAAGACTATGTCTAGCGGATAATTTTTATAATCTCTACTTTGCAGAAAAGATACCAAAACTAATGGAAATTCGATTGCTATGCGAAACCAGCATGATTGCGAAACCTGCTAATCTGCTAGCCTGATAGGACACCAACTAAAATAATCTCATACTTCATTTACCTCAAACACTACTAAGCTCTTTCTGAAAAATACTCATCAATAAGCGGATTAAACTTACAGGTGAAGCAAATTAGTTAAATCAATCCATGAATACATTAGACAAATTTGTTTCACTACTCTCAATTTACTCCGATAGCATGCTTCAACGGTCCACAAGCACTTGCATTGTTGGATAAAACCACACCTACTTAAAAATGCTTAAACAGCTAACCTGGCTCATCAAATGGATTCTTTGCTATAATGGATTGCTCCGAGGTGAGTGGTTCCGATTCGCCTTCTGCATTCACGGCTGAAACCCTGAAGCGATATTCTTTGCCGGGGGTGAGACCTGTCACATCGCATTCTGGAAACAAATATTAATACTTAAATGTCATTTTTATCAATAAATACAAATATCCCTTCTCTATTTATTTATTTATTCATATGACCTACACTTTGAAGCTCGACTTCGGCGGTGTTAAGTCAATAATTGATATATGCTGATGCCGAATAATTGATATAATTTTGTTATATGCCGATGACCTAAAAATTACTTATCATTATGACCAAACAGTCCTCCAGAGTGATTTAAACACCTTCACCGAATAATTACAAATTAAACTAGTTATTTCTAACTACCAATAAGTGTAAAACGATGACCTTTACAAGGAAAAAAGACCATTCTTATTTTCTTATACCCTGAACGGTCGTCAGGTTTATAATGTAGACCAGTTTAAAGACTTTAAGTAATTTCAGACCCAAGGCTTAGTTTCAATCTACATCTAGACTACATAATTGAAGAATCTCTATTATAAAATTATTATAATGAAACTATTAACTGCTTCGATAAATTGACTCTGAATAAGTCACAATTTAAAGTGTTTAGCAATGATTTATTGTGTTAAAAATAAACAAGGCAAATTGGTTTTTCTAAATTCATGTAAGTTTTCTAAGTTCGTGTAAGTAGAAATCTAAATATAGATATAAAAATGGTATTATAACATTTGTTATTAATGTTTTTTGTTAGAAGAAACCCATTTTTAGTTTTACATAGGTTTTTATTGGTCAATCTAATTATTTTTTCTATGATAACGTGTAAAGTTGTTGGTTTTTCCAATAAAGATATATAAATAAAATAAAAATGTGTAATTTTTGGAGACTACTAATAATACTTGAAGCTGGAATCAAACCAAAATGCGATAATCTATAATCTATCTTTACACTTGACAAATAAATAATTTATATATGACCTGCAGTTTTACTATTATGGAATTATAAAAATATTCTGATTATTTTTGTCTAATTTCAAAATAATACTGCCATCTATTCTCAGTGTGTATAACAATACTTTTGGCGATGAAAAAAATATTGTTTTTTAGGAACATTGTTCATTGAACTCTGATAAGATACAATAGTAATGAGTTATTAGACTCAATAAATATTACATTTTAATTCATTGTCTGTCATCACTCAAAGCAGATAATTGCTATAATTTTATATATACTTCATAATCCATTGTTGAGTTGCAATGGGGGATGTAAATCTCTCGTTGACGTATGGTAAGGATAAGTTGAGGATAGAGACAGTTTGGATCAGGCTCACCAAGTAGTTAATTGAGTTTCACACACTTATCCTAACCAGTTTACCCAATATACTAATAGAAATGAATAAATGTCAATTTCACAGGTGTGAAATATGCTTACGTTACCAACTCGTGGCGGCAGCATAGAGCAATAATTATTGGTCTGACATTTTAACAAAATATTGCTTAGTTTAGTATGCCTCGTCACAGCAGTGGTCATAAATGATAGCTATTTTGATAAATTAAAACTTTTAAAGGGGACGTTGAGACTGCTTCTGATGTTGTGTATGTTTATTTGTTTGTGCTCAAATAAATGATCAAATAAATCAGTCTATTATTGATACTTGCATATACTAAAGACACCAATAAGGGCATAATTTCGTATTAGGATGATGTACAAACTTGGTTCATCGGATCGTGCGCATGGTATCCAGCATCCTGTCTCCGTGTCCAGCTTGTCCACTTGATAGTACTCGATCGGAATTCCACCGTCATCCTTTGGCCTCTTCCACTTGAGGGTCGCACCCTCTTTGTGCACATCCGAGATCTGCAAACCATTGAAAATTATGCTAATTAACCCCCTAAATCCATAAGAGCCTTAGTTTGTATTTGTATATCTTTAAGATTCTTTTCAGTCAACGACAGCCAATGACAGCCTCTGGGAAAGAAGGGACCTGAAATGAATTTACAGTCTAGCAACAGGAATTTTAAGACACCCAGGGACAGATCGTTCCTCAACTCATGAAAAGGCCTAAGAAAATTACACTTTTGAGTTTTTATGCTCATTGTATCTTTTTCACTACTAGAAATTAGAAAATGTAAAAATTAACAAAGTTCTACAAAATATGCATGAAAATAAATAGGTACTATAGCAAATTAAAAGCAGTTTTAAATTAATACAAATACATTATTAACTCCCCTAAAAAGTTACTTAAAAGTAGTTAGGCCCTTTCATGCCCCAAGTTACGAGATGTGATGACCTTAAGTGAGTTGCACGTTCTCAATGGATGTGCACGGTCAAAAGCACGGAGATAGAGGTGTGGTCTCCACAAAAAGAATATTATAGACGAAGGAGAAATCTTATTTTTTACTGTTTTGTGCAATATTTTGGCAGATTGTCTAAAATTAATATATATATTCTTTTGTTCCAACAAATTGCTTTACTCTACGGATGCCAAAAAATTGGAGTGCCTTACTGAGTTAGAAATTTAACTGCATTCAAAGATTTTTAAACATTAAAGAGGATGTACCTGTAATGGTCCCTCTGGTTTGGTGGGTTTATCTGTCACGACAACATTGACGGTGACGCTGTCTTTGCCGCTAGAGTTCACGGCAGTGACGGTATATTCTCCAGAATCATCTCGGCGAGCCGGCCTAAGAACAACCAAATAAATACACAATAAAAAAATATTCTAAATATGGTCACATTTTTCTTTTGTTGGTCTTACTCTTATAAATATAAGAGCATAAATTACTGACTGAAACCTAAAATAAATATACTGACCTGAGCACGAGTTTGGTGAAGTAGTCTGGCGTTTCGATAGTAATTGCCTTGGAAGACCTGAGAGGCATATTCTGATATCTCCAGTCAACAGCCGGTGCCGGCTCACCAGAGATGTTGGCTTCCAGTTTCAGAGTGGCTCCTGCCGATATGGTCATGTCGCGTAAATTACGACGGTCAATCTTGGGTGCAAGGAATCGCGGCTTGGCCACAAAGTTTTTACTCGCCTCCGAAGGCTTGCTTTGTCCTGCTTTGTTGATAGCGATCACACGGAACTGGTATTCGTTGCCCTCAATCAAGCTGAAATTAGAATAGCTTTTATTAACTTCACACAAAATAACCTAGATCCAATTTAAACACGCCAAAATAAGACATTTGTTACATAATGCAATGAATCATACCCGTTGACGGTGGCGGCGGGGGTAGGGCTGTGCGTTTCAACGGCCTTTTCCCAAAGAGGACTGTATTTGTCCTTCTTCTCAATGATGTATCCAATGACGGGCGAGCCGCCATCGGCAAGGGGTGGCTCCCACTTGAGGTCCACATGATTGGCTGACCAGTCATCTGGAACGGGTGTACCGGGTGTTTCGGGAACGGCTGTAACACACAAGAAAATAATGAATTACCAATTTAGGCCAGGTGTATGAAGACTGTCATTAGCATCAGGAAGGAAGGAAGGTATGAAATTAATATTAAAACTGGCTGCGACGCACAGTCGAGCGATGATGGCAGGTGTGCCATTGTTGAAGTGCGGCGTCGCCATTTTCATGCGTTCCCTACACAATTTTACTTGCTCATATGAAGTTTAACGGGTATCACTGGATTGGTGGCGAGATAGTCTTTCTAACTTCATGTTTTTTTGACCAGTATAGTCCGACATTGTATTGGTTATTGTTGATTTTTAACTTCATCTCTATACAGCTTCCCTATAAATACTTGATATTTATTTTTTATAATGAATCTGATAGATTTCAATAAAAGCTCTAAACTGAAATCAAAATGAGCATCGTAGCTTTTCAGAGTCAAAAAATTCCATATGGTGCAAAAAGAAACCACAATGGGGGGCATATGCCCCTCCACTGCGTGCGGTGCGGCACGGTTCTTACTTAACTAAACAAATTCTTTGATTCTCTGGCTGTCACATGGTGTATTTAAACCCAGAATTTTCTACAATGGTTTGATTAAAAATAAGATTGATTGTAAAAACGCCCTAAGATCTTCGAATTGATTGTAAAAACACTCCATATCCACGAATGTTGTAAAATTATATAAAATAAACTACTGCAATCTTAAAAAACTGTGTTTCTCGTATTTATCCTCTTGAATATATCTATAAAACTGCAAAGACGCTATATTTGTAAGTGTTAAGATAAACTATCGATTTTTTCAGTTTATCAAAAGTTTTCTTTTTGGGGTATAGGGTGTTTTTACAATCATGGGTTCCCGTCACTATGAAATACTAGCAACCTTACCAAAGTGCAATAAAGTATACATACCAAGAAGACAATGAAAATTGGAACCAACTAAGGCAGGGATTTGGCGAGTTTTGAAGGAGGGAAGACGGACTTATGGTTATGGCATGCTAATATCTTCAATGACTATTTTCTTTTTTTTTTACTTTTCATCTGAGGGAAAGCAGTTTTCATATTATATTTTTATAAACAATATAATAATGCATATTGCGCGTTTTTTTTAAAATATGACCTATGTTTATTTTTAGGCCCTACTCAACTAGGCCAAATGTGCCTGTCCTAGAGTCAAGGGAGATGGTGGTAATGAAGAGTTAAAAATGGTATGACCATGTGCGGATTCGAACCCACGACCTTTGGGTCAATAGTCCAACACCTTAAACATTAGACTACCACGATCTCGGTACTATATTTTATCTTGTTTTCTTCGGGAGCTTTAATTATTTCAATATCTTGAATCCTAAAAGAAGTTAATCATAACAAATTCATCTATTGTTTTGATTCTTGACCATTTTCTTTGTTCATTTAGTGCCAGGTCAGCTAAGGCATTTGCTAGTTATGAGTTCGATCTCTGATTACCTTGAAGATTTATAAGTGAAGTTTTCAAAAAAATGGCCTAATTACGGGTGCCTGCTAAAATTCTTATAGTAGATTAACTACGTAGATCATCTTGAGAACCTGCACTATTTTAAATAGCTTATGAAATTCTATAGAATATGGTTTTATTGCCAACTATACAAAATGTACCAAAAAAAATAGACAAAGTTAACATCCTTTTTGTAAACTTATTTTTAATACTCAATAAAAGAAAATTTAAAGCGATGACACCCATTTTTTATTTTTTACTTATGTTCCTATATATGATATCAAACTATTTATAAGTAATATGTATTTTTTATCATAAACAGAAAATTTTAAAAAAAATACCCGTAGATTTCTAAGGCGGATCGTCACTGGTGCTATATTTTTTTTTTAAAATATTTTTTTCTATTTATTGTCATTTTATAAGTTATTCTTTTACTTATTATTATTTTTTTTAAGCGAAACAATGTATAATTTTAAAAATAAATTAAAACTAAGGCATTTCTAAATGAAAGATGTTAAAATATATACGAGTATATAAAAATTAATATAAAATGTTGATTGTTGATTGTATGTTCGTCAAGCGTTCCGAAATGCCAAATTTACGCCATCAGCATCTTAGAGTATATATATACATTTTAGAGTACCTATGATTAGCAATAAAATTTCACACGGAATAATTTATCCAAATGCTTATAAATACAAATGTATAATAAAATACAAATTGACTTTGTTTATTGTGATGTTCACCGATAATGGCCGCCGTTGTGATTGTGTAAAATAAAAACATTCATTTTTGCACTCTGACACTTTGATGTATGAAAACACATATATAATATGTTACACTATTTTTAATCTAAAAATATCTGCACAAAATAATGGGTTTTAATTACATAAAACACTAAAAAACCATTGTAAACACAGGGGCTAATACACGTCAACAACCGAAAAACAGTCCGCAATGGCGTCAACTTACATTGCTAATTTCATAAAACCAACTTCACTATACAAGTCGACTGTGTTTCTTATTGATTTGTATGTGCTATCTCATAAAGAAACGAACAGCAATAGGAAACCATAGATCCCGGAATTGCTAGTAGGCAAAAAATATATATTAAATATATCGTTTTCAAGGCCAACTATAGTCATCCTCGACATGCAACGAGTTAACTGTAATTATAACCATTACATCTTATGTAAATTAGAATGCTAATATTCATACGATGAAATTATACAAAATAATTACCTCAAATGCAAATTTGGCCTCCTATTTATTTCGATACATTTTTGCTAGTGGTTTGGTTCAAAGGAAATGGAACGGTTGTCAGTATTATGGTAGAGTAGCTTTTACTAAACAGTTTTATTTTTGGTTCGCCCACAAGGCTCCTTCCGGATGCTTTCCAAGCTCGAGTTTCCGTCTGAAAGGAGTTAGGATGGGTTAGGGAGTTCGGGAGTGAAGTAAGGTTAGGTTAGGTTTGCGGACTTCCCTCTGTCACTTTTCGCAAGTTACTCGTATACCGAAAGATGTAAAGAATGAACATCACAGTATTGTAGATGATACGACTTGGTTGTAACTGAGTAAAAAAATATCTGAATAAAAGGGGTCAAAAATAACCATAGTTGTATCCATGTATCATCTGTATGCAATGCATACTTACAGACAATTTCAAAATCGAGAGTTTGTTTTAGCGTAGTGGTGAGTAGTGGGTGGCACAAACTACTTCAGATTAATATTGTACCGATTTGGCAGAAAAGACACGTCAGTTTGGCGTTACACGTCAGTATAAGAAAATAAGTGTTTTATGGAAGCGTAGCTCAGTTAAATACTTCAAACTGAAAGACTCCACTTGAAATACTTTCAAGTTGAAAGACTTCAAACTTTTGAAAACCCATGTTTAATTTAACTCACTTAAGTAGTTTGGGCACATACAATGCGAAACCTTATTTTTAAACTCTTACTTTTAAAAATATTAAAAATAAAAGTTTTTAAAAAGTTTAAAAATAAGGTTTCGCATTGTATGTGCCCAAACTACTTAAGTGAGTTAAATTAAACATGGGTTTTCAAAAGTTTGAAGTCTTTCCAATTTGATTTAGTCGACAAAAACGATCCTGCATAACTGATAGTATCCCGGAATACTAGCGGGACCTTCTACGAGTAGGACCCTGAGGTCCTGCGAGCCCAGCTGAAGGAACCTCCATCCCCGGTGAAACACAGGATCGACGTGTTACAATATAAGTGTGATATCTAATGAAAAATTTCTAAAATATATATTATTTATTTATTATTGTAATGTACGACATTAGTGGGGCAATTTTACAACATATTTTATTGACATAACATTATAAGCTTTTTCTTCTATTTATTGTATTTAGTTTTTTTTTTCACTGAAAACCCATATTTCGAATTATGGGGTTAACATACTAGCAGTGAAATTAATAGCAGATTTTAGTGTTTCATGAATCTATAAAACTTTAAATGGAGAATAGAGAACGGAATGGAATGAAGTTGGAAATTTCTATCCGTCAAGTATAAGCATTTATGTTACAAACTAGTTAACAAACAAAAACACAAAAAAAAGGAGTTTTCACATAAAAAAATAATATAAAATAATTGCAGTACTCACTGAAGGGATCCTTGGCAATGATGGAGCCGAGGGTCTCCAATGGTTCCGACTCTCCTTCTTTGTTGACGGCTTTCACACGGAACTTGTACTCATGGCCAGGAATCAAACCATCCACCTGCAATTGAAAAGATACAATGAAACTATATGGCTGATGCCAAGTATCTCATGTGAATTGACAAGTTCACTTAAGTTCATGAAAGCTATTTCAAATGATAAAATGATGTATTTTTATTTAGCAAAATAGTTAAATCCGTTGTGGGTCTGGTGTCTGTCGATTTAGTACAATACAAATGAGTGAGCGGTACAAATGTGGTTGATATTTTGGGGACACCTCGATTCTCACAATTGTAAGCAAATAAGTACTAATCAAAAGCGTCACCATAGACAACCAATAATATTAATGGACCCTGGGCTCTTGTTGGCGCCTTTCCTAATCATTCTTGGTTGCTCCTACTTACCGACCTACCTAAAACAAACCTGTTTTACCGACGCACGCCGGCGAACGAAGTCACGAGCGATTGCTATGATACTAACGCCCTCAACCGGCGCCATCGCGAAAAAAAAGAACATTCGAAGATCTAACGGAAGACAAGGTGCGTGTACGCCTGACGGCCTGACCGAGCACTTGCGAGCAAAAAAGGAAATTTACACGAGCGCTTTGATAAAATTAATAAATTTGGACAAGAATTTATATTCACATTTTTTTATACAATTTCGGTTTCATAATAGGAAACATAAACACTTAAGCCTTCAGGAATGGTCTTGGAACCCCTGTATATAGATATAGATAAATCTTTATAATTTTGGAAAATAATTTTAATTTTGTTTCATGAAAAACAAGGCTATATAAAAGAAATCTTATCTAATAGACAAATCTTTTATATCATAAGGAAAAAGTCAAAGTGAAATGATAAAAGGTCTTCAATTAATGGTAATGAATAATAACAATAAATCGTTTATTCCAAGAGGCAGGGAAGATAGGATAAGATAGTTTTAAGGGGAAATCCTTGCCCCTTAAAAAATATATTATTAGAAATAATAGATTCGTCGATAATGATAACAATTTGATTCAATAATAATTAAATTAACATATAATTTTCCAATAACCTAGCGAATTTGCCCCCTTTAACACATTCTGCTCTGTACGTCAAACGTGCAGACCACGCGTTGCCACCCGATCGGCGAAGTACGTTTTAATTTCTTATAATTGCCAAATAATATGTACAAAACTATGAAAATGTTTGTTTTTATTTTTAATATTATATTGACATAGCTTTTATAAAAAAAACTCAAATTATTTACCACCAAACCCGTCAAAAACACTTTCAATTCACTCGCGCAGTTTTTACCTAAATAATCCTAGTGAGGGTTATTACTGAACTAAAATTAAATAAAATCGACGAACAGTCTATTACTTTCATAAATTCAGTTATAGGCGCCATGTCACGCTTTTAAATATGAATAGAAATGCATTAAGACGGCAACGGTTTTACCCGGAAACGGCACTTGTCGTACACAGCGATAATGGAATATTCCGTTATCGGCGCTGAGGCGTTTAACCTAATCAAGCAAGAGGAGTAACCTGTAACTGTCAAGTAACTTAGACACATAGAAGCGGCCACCCAACCGAATATAGCAAGGAAGGAAATGAGTAAAAGTCGTTATTTTGCAAAAGTCAATAGTAAGTATTTATAAACGATTTATTATATTGAAATAAACTAAGAAAATGTTGCGTACAAACAGTCACAACATTACAAAAAAAACAAAAAACATGAAATACCTTCATTTCGGGCACATTTCCGAGCGTCTTCCCTACAGGCACCCACGAACCAGTTTCGGGATCAAACTTCTCAACGAGGTATCCCTCGATGGGTTCGCCTCCGTCATCCTTTGGTCTCTTCCACAGGAGAGTACATCCGTCCTTGTGGATATCCGAAACCTCTAGTGGACCTTCGGGTTTCTCCGGTTTAGCTAATTGGAAAAACGTTAATAATATAGTAACAATTACTGCCTAATTCTATTACAAGCGCGGTGATAAATTACTGTGGGATATTTTACTGATATATGAGATATATTGGGCGGTGATTTGTCGCTCGTATGCCGGCCGTAGTTAAGATGACTAATACTAATCAAATTATAAAAGCAGAAAATATTCAGTTAAGACTATGCAAGGGATGTGTAATCTTCCCAGGCATTAAAATTTCTGGAAAAATAACGTGAAAGAATGGTCATGGCAACCAATATAATTAGGTTTCCGTTTGCATTCATCCACACATCGATGCTAGTGTTTCCTTTGTGCCTGAGCGTAAGTTACAGCCTGAACGTAAGCCAATGATAAATAAATATCGAGTCCAGGGACTATTGCCCCTGACAAACACTACACTTACCAATTGCGATTACATTTTTCATATTTCGAGAATTCTAGCATTATAGAGTTTGGTCAATGACTTGCCAACCAGTTTTATTTAAAATCATCAAACTTTATCAAGGACGACTTATAGGAATTCAAACGCAATCAAAATACATTCTTCAAGTTTTTTAGAGAGAAACCGATAGTATATTCTATTATGTGCGAGTAATATTGACTGCAGTAAAACCAAACATTACGGAATAAGGATCAATGAAATCAAGA
The DNA here is from genome assembly GCA_020383195.1 of Neomicropteryx cornuta. Classification (NCBI taxonomy): domain Eukaryota; kingdom Metazoa; phylum Arthropoda; class Insecta; order Lepidoptera; family Micropterigidae; genus Neomicropteryx; species Neomicropteryx cornuta. Next base: position 10,056,984 of record JAHKQU010000033.1, on the reverse strand, counting down.
TTTTTGTTTAATTTTATTACAAATTTCGACTTCCAAATAGTAACATTTTTAAGGTCATATAATGGAAATTTTCAATAAATCAGTAATGCCTATATTTCCGTAGAAATGGCAACCTCGGTGATGGGAAATTGCAATGTTGTACTATACTTAGGACATTCAATGGGTAAAAACCATAGAAATAGGAGGAATGCCTTTTTATTTGAAGTAACCAATATTAATTCGACAGGACGGCCGCAACAATGCAATGAATTCTACATTTTCTCACACAAACTCTCTATACACCTGTCTCTTTCTACCTGTTCCTGTGTAGAATGAAAAATAGTGCAATAAAATAAAAAACAGACCATTGAGTCCCGCTACCATTTCCTACTTCGTGTTATATAGAGCGGGTCTCAAAAATAAACTATAGGCTTACATGTGACAATAATTTCAACTTCGGCCGTGTCCTGGCCGTACTTGTTGACAGCCTGCAGCTTGTATGTTCCGGCGTCCTTTCTCTTCGGATGCTCATTGTGGTACTTGGTGATGTACGGCTCGTCTATAACTGAAACAAATATTAATTTATCCATATTAAAACTATGGTCTAGTACTTTTTTCAATGACTATACCTTTTTTGAAGAAGTTATACATAGTAATGTATAGTTTATACATCTAACAAATATTTGAAAGTATAAAATGGTAAATAGAAAAAAAAAATCAAAAATAGTGTCAAAGCCAATAAAAAATCAGCCAGATTGAAAAAGTCAATAAAAGCACCATTTTTTTTAAAAAGTTTAAGACAGATAGTGGCCAGAGTGATATTTTCTAATAAAGAATTTCATGGTGAACCAGATGTCACCAAATTTGTGGTAATTGGACATCCAGGCCACCAAAGCTGATTTTTCTTCAAAATGGAGTTTTCATAAAAATAAATCACTACCTAAGCGGTTTGTGCACCAAAATTTTTTGACGGGAATAGTTTCTAAACGGGTTAAAAAGTCTTAAATAAAATTTAAAAAAAATAGATTTAACCGCAATTTCTTTTTACGTAACTGATGGGTTATCAGTGTCTAAAACAAAACGAAGCTAAAGTGCCGTTATGTCATAGTGTCACTGAATGGAAGATATTATATAAATGAATATGTTACTTCTCAGTTTGCCGCTGCTGGTGATAATCTTTCCGCCAAGTGACCAAGTGCACTCCGGAGGTGGCTCTCCGGACACCTTGACGTCCAGAGCGATGGGTTCGCCCTCCCGCACTCGGATGGCACGCAGGCAGCGACGGTCGATCTTGGGCGCCACTGAAACCATAACATTCATCATTTATCAGCGACAGAACCCACTCGTTCCTCTCACATTTTAATTTAAATATTTTGTACCACAAAAAGTCAGTAAAAAGAAATGACCATTTTAAAAGACGAAAACAGCTGATATTGTTAATTTTTACTTCTGAGTCCTCCAGAGGGAAGAATAGGCTCATTCATATGATCATTCATATGCATAGCCTTTTATCTCTTGATTACATTTTTTTTTGTATAGAATGGGGTTCTAAACCAAAATAAATGTCAGTCAATGATGGTTGAAGGAGAAAGACACTTACATTTCCTGGGTTTGGTGATGACGCTTTTGCTGGCTTCACTGGGCTGCCCAGGACCAGCTTCATTGACGGCTTTTACTCGGAATTCATACTCCACACCCTCATCCAGGTTTGGAACTGTCGCCTTGGTGTACTCATCGGGGCCAACCTAAAGCAAATATTTATTATGGTTCATGTTGCCAGAGAGAGGCTCTTCTGCATGTTTGTGGTTTTAATGATGTGGAGCTGTTCATTACAAGACCACACCAAGTCAAACCAATAACTGTATGAATTTATTGTGTCTTAATTTTCAACTGACTGAGATTTCTGAAGTAATCTAGCATAGCACCTCCGCACTAGGACAGGCTATCTTGCTAAATGAGGATGAATGTTTAATTTTCGTTTGAAAGCCACTAATAGTTTAGGACCAGTTTCAATAAATTACCAATCTAGCTCCCTTTCTGCGGATAATTACTCATTATGATTCGGTAATCATTGAAGTGCTTCTAGTAATCAGTAATTCTAGACCAGAAAAGTGTGAAATAATAGGCCTCAGTAGCCAACTAGCAATATTCGACATTGCATATTATGTTGGTTTAAGATGCTACTAAATTTGTGAAGACTTATCAAACAATTTTTTTTTTTACTATATATGTATAGTACAGAAAAACAACTCAAAGGGGATTATCTGGAGTTTTTAAAATGGCAGTAAATATAAACTTGTCAGAGTACAAAGGTACTTTAACAGAGGGTTTTTAGTAGTGTGAAAATGAAAGGATCTTTTATTTAATTTAACAATCGTTAAATTTATATGAATTAACGCGCTAAATAGATAAAATTAATTAGCGCTCACTACCCTGCAACGAATGGTTGAACCTAATACTGTGTCGCTGCGGGCTGTTAAAATCAAAAGAATTTTGAACCGTCTACGTTTTACCAGTTAAAGAATAATGGGCATTCGGTACACAGTGCCAAAATAATAGTAAAAGTAAAAACGACAAAATAATTTCGCGTCACCTCTCTCGTTAAAATTAATTTAGTTGAGATAAGTGAGCCGTTGGTGTTGAACAATAACAGCTAAGTAGATAGTGCAGCAGCCGGCAGGCGGTTTTTTTTATGCAAACTGTGAAGAAAGCAAATGCGTTTGCCTTAAGCTCTGTAAGAATCTCATTAACAAAATAGCCGTTGTTAAAAATAGCTCTTCTTGTCTTATTTAACTACCGCGTTAAACATTTTTTTGTATACTTGAAGCGAGCGAGTGAATATGCCGAAACTAGTTTTTACCTCAGCAGCTTTTATCCACTTTCCAGTGCCCTTTTCACGTTTCTCAATGACATATCCTGTGATTGGCGAACCTCCATCGTTTGTGGGCTTCTCCCATTTGAGGTCAACATGGTCTTTGTCCCAATCAACCACTTCTGGTTTCCCAGGAGCTCCCGGCTCATCTGAACAAAAACACATGTCACAATTAATACACAAACCCAGAAACCAACAACTATAATAATGTTAACACCTTTGCATTCAGGGGAAACAGCTAATAACTAGTCTGCGGACTTGAGTTGAAAAAAATAAATTTATGATGGACGGTTATTTAAGAAAAAAATTATGAAAATTTGCAAATGTTGCAAATCATCCTGCCATTTACTTACTTTGGAACCATATATTACTCATCTAGCCAATATCCTTCCAAGGCTTACTAATAAGCTGGATCCATCTAGCAACTAGCAATTTCTTTAAAAACCACAAGGATTTTAGACCACAAAACAAAATGTATTTTTACTGCGTTGATACTTGGATTTAGGTTCTCTCTTTGAAGATGACATGTTTTAAAGATAAAGAATAAAAAATATATTCTTACCGAAGGGATTCTTAGCAATAATGGAATGTTCAGCGTCGAGTGGCTCAGACTGTCCCTCGTTGTTGACAGCCGATACTCGGAACTTGTACTCTTGTCCTGGAACCAGGTTCGCTATTTCCGCCTTTGGGTCTTTCACTTTGGCAGCTGGCAGCCATCTAAGGGGAAATGGGTCATTTGTAAATAGGGATTAAACAGCCAAACGGATAGCGGATTCACTTTCTTAATATGATATACTCGCCACTGGCGGGAACAAACTCCAATCTACCCATCTGGACTCCAACCATCAATGTCAAAAGATACCAATTGCTACAATAGTTTCTATCACTAGCAGATTAATTGTTTTCAGAGAACATTCTTCAAAATATCGCAGTGCGAATGGTATTTACCTGCCGGTTTCTGTGTCCATCTTCTCGACCAGGTAGTGGTCTATTGGGGCACCACCGTCGTCTAGAGGGGGGTTCCACTTGAGGGTGCATCCCTCCTTGTGCACATCACTTATCTAATGATTAAAACAGAAAAATAATATATAAAAGACGTTAGTAGACGCTAATTTAGTGAACATTACTTTAATTACATTTATATTTTAATGTCTAAATGTTTCTATCTTCAAAAACGCCTCTTGTCTTATTGCTTTACATTCAAAAAGCTCAAGATAAACCTTGTAATTTTAATGTTTCTATACATCAGCTTTTTGCCACCCAATCCTAAACAAGCCGAAAATCATAGTTTATTTTGAAATTACAATAAGCTATTCTTAAAATGCTTTTAAAAACATTTCTTTCACTACTTTATGTAAACCGTTACAAATTATTCATATCAAATAAGAAGAGGCACTGAAAATAACCAAAGAATAAATTTGCAGACAGTAACAAATACCTTAGTATTCTGAAAAACAATGATAAAACATATCAGCAACGTTTTTTTCATCCCAATGATAGATAGTAAAAAAAGATATAAAGAGGAAAGTTAAAACAAGGTTACCTTCAATGGCCCCTCCGGTTTGGCAGGCACATCGAGCACAATAATTTCAATCTGAGCCTCGTCACGACCAGAACCATTCTCCGCCTTGAGAACGTATGTTCCGGAATGTTTCCTCGAAGCCACGGAAACGGCCAACTTGGTACGGTAGTCCTCGGCGTCTACGGTTAAATCATCCTTGGTCTCGAGACGCGCCTTGTTGTGGAACCAGGTCTTGGTGGGCGGAGGCTCCCCGCTGACCTTGACATCGAGCCGGATGTGTTGGCCAGCCTTGATGGTAATGTCGCGCATGTTGGTGCGATCGATCTTGGGTGCGGCTGTGAAGGAAGAATATTTAGTTATAAGACTTAAATTTGTGGACTAAACTCCAATATTAACCACATACAAAAGAATACTAGGAGCCTAGGTGGCTTACAAATATTTATAGTTCACATACAGGGTGTTTTTTTAATTAAGGGGCCTCCTTTCAAGATGTTGATCTATATCGACAATCAAACATTAAACAACAAAAAATATTGAAATAATATTTCCACATTACGAGAAACGACTTCAAAATGCCATTGAAATCATTTTAATGTTTGAGAGCGCGGTTGAACCATAACGCGAGAGAGATCAGTGATCCTGAGCGCGCAAAGCTCTGAAGAAAAATAAAGTTTTTAAATAATATAATTACTTATGAAATTATTTTTTATTTTTCGTGAGACCGATTCAGTTATAAATATAGATAACCTAAAAGGAGTACCCACAATTTAAAAACATCCTGTATATCTACATCATATGACTGGCAAACTATACCAAAACACACATTGTAACTCTGAATCAAATCACTTCGACTCACCTTTCCTCATATATTAAGCCAAAGAATGAGCCTTTTAATTCGGCACCCCCTGTATACTCATAGCTTGATTGCATTTCTACTTTGGAAAAGTTTAGAATCACATTTTTGCCCATTACATGACAAATAATTTATAAAATCAGTGAAATCCGCTCAAATGTAAGCAGAACTCCACAATAAGCATGGATGCGAAGAGAGGGAAAGGGATATCTTAAATAGCACATCCCTGAGACACAACCATTAACGATCCCACGGATAGAATGTACTACTATGGAACACTATGGCCAGTTGAAATGTTCCCTACAACCAGTTATTTACAAGTCGGAAGGAAGATTGGAGATAATGTGTTAGTACAGTGAAAGCAAAGAAATATTTATGAAAGTTGTTTGGTGGTACCCACCGAATCTATCCTTGGCGAGTAGATTATCGGATGCTGTGGATGGTTTGGAAGGTCCAGCTTTGTTGATAGCCTTCACGCGGAACTGATAAGTCTTTCCCTCGATCAGATCCGGGACTTTGGCTTCGCACTTAGTTCCTTGCACCTAAATTAAGAAAAAAAAAATGTAATAAATTATTTATTTAATTTCCAAAATATAGGGTGATGTTTTTAGAGGCGTGGTTTTCAAGAAGAGATAAAACGCATATAATTTGATGTTATGGCTAAGAATTTAGTTTTATTATAAAGATAAGGGTTTGCCATTATGTTTCAAAAATGATTTCGGGTAAGTGGCCGCCGCGGCTGACTCGAACAAATCAGCCGAGAGGCCCAATTTTCAACCACTTTTTGCAGCAAGTTGGGCCGTATGTCAGCAATAACGCGCCGAATATTCTCTTCCAAGGCGTTAATCGTGTCCGGCTTATCTGCGTAGACAAGCGACTTCACATAACCCCACAAAAAATAGTCCAGCGGTGTTAAATCGCACGATCTTGGAGGCCACGCCATAGGCCCACGACACGATTTTTACTTTATTTTAGAGTGATTTTCAAAAAATTTAGAGCGATTTTTTCTAAATTTGCACTATTTGAAAACGTTGTTCAGGAGTAAGTCTATTCATTATGAAATGGCAAACCAAACTGAGCATAAATCAAGTGACAGCTGTCAAAAACACCAACTACGAAAAAAGTAGTGCCAGATTGAAAACCACGCCTCTGAAAAAAATCCCTATACTTCTAACACAACTATTAAATAAATTCTATTTTGAACATTTCACCGAATTAAGTGGAATCTCACAAGGCTCAGTTGGGGCAGTTTCTGTTTAAATTTTGTCAGTAAAATATTTTGGCAATAAAGATATATCGGCTCAAAGGCAGAAAAAAATAAATATTTATAAGATAGCAGTCTGCGTGTCGCCTGTCAAATTAGTGAGTAATTTATTGTGGGATATGTCCGACAACTGAGACAATAAAATGGCTCTAAAATATAAATGAAAGGTTACCTCGGCAGCCTTCACCCACTTCCCGCTGTCTCGGTCCTTCTTCTCCACAATGTACCCGGTGATGGGTGCTCCACCGTCACTCTCCGGCTTGTCCCACTTGAGGTCGGCGTGGCTCTTGTCCCAGTCTTTGATTTCTGGTTTGCCAGGGGCATCGGGCTCGCCTGTCAGCGAAATAATCAAATTAAGTAATAATTAAATTTGCAATGCATTTATTTACAATGTAGGTATTTATCCACACAAATTTTAGACCCTTTTACTAAAGGATTCTAGTTCTAGCAATGAAATGCTTTAGGAGAGCCAGAAGGCATGAACTTTGTACCGCATTTAGTACTGTTTTTACAGCCACGAGTGCCATAATAATTTTACTTCACACGTTTCTCACGTTTTTAATTTTTTTTAATATAGGGAATAAAGCGTTGATACCAATTTCATATAACTCACATGAATCAATTAATTCAATGTAATAATCCTTATTAAACCAGAAATGAAACACAGTAACCAAATTAAACTGATGTTGTCACTAGGAGTTAACGTGATAATCATATAAATGAGGTTACGGTTACATTAAACGCGATTCCAAATTAGCCTAATACTTAAATGCCTACAAAATAAGTGCGTGATTTGTAGCTGAACTCGCCATTGTACCACATTGTCATGTAACGAGAACTTCGTTGAACGCGACACTGTAGCTAGCTATGACAATCGAATCCTCGGGCATGTTCGTGTGGTGTCACTTGTAATGAGATTTCCACGTCACTTATCAAGCGAAGCGACTTCGTTGAACGCAATGGCTGTGAATGAACGCATTTTCATCACCACTATGAGCTAACACAGCTTCGTTGCGCTAGATTAATAGGGTGATTTAAACGGTTTCGCCTTATAACGCGTACGTCTAGTGGTCACTTGCTCACTATCCTATTTATTGTCGTAAATCACAAGCAATCCTTTGACCCCTTTAACATTTTAGTAATTGTCTACGTAAGTTACAAGACAATCAAAAAACTAAAATTTCACTTGTCTACAACTTTTTATAACATCTCAAATGCATAAACATTCCTACATTTATTCCTGATTTATTTACCCTCTAAGCAGAAGTTGTTTTTCCTCAAAAACATTGCCTAGCTTTGTTAAACTCCTAATAGTCCACCTCATCGCCGATTTCTTCTCTTTCTCGAGCTGTTACATGAAATATAATGCTACATGAGCACACCTTAGAGTGAGTAAAGGACTCCGAAAAGAGTACTCCTAAGATGTATAAATAGTATTTAACTTGCCATAAGGATTCTTGGCTGTGATAGATCCCTCGGTGGTCAAGGGCTCACTCTCGCCTTCAGGATTGACGGCCTTCACCCTGAACACATAGTCTTTCCCCTCGTTGAGACCCGTGACATCCGCTTCGGGTGTCTTGGTCGTGCAGACGGGCACCCATCGGCCTGACTCTGTGTCCATACGTTCCACGACATAGTTCTCGATTGGCTCGCCTCCATCATCCTCCGGGGGCTCCCATTTCAGTTTGCAGCCGTCGGCTTTCACATCCGACACCTGCACAAACCAAAGTAAAATTGATTATCAAAAAAGCAGATATCAGGTGATGCGTTCATTTTTCAATATATGAAATATTTAATTTTGAAAAATGTAGCAAAAATATTATCAAGTTTGTTTTAAATCTATTTTTTAATCTCTAATCTATTTTTACAATCTTTTAGTTAGCTTACAATATTTTGTATGTCGGTTTAGGTCAAATCTTGCAAGCTGAATTAAAACCACTTCCTTCCTCTTATCCTACGGAGTTGAAATGTGACATGCTAGTTCCGTTTCAATGACACTGCATTTTTATGGTAAGCATGACCTGATTCTAAACCAAGGAATGGCTCCAGATGAAGGAGGTCAACAGCACAGACACAAAATTTTGTACGTGTGTTCAAGCACTTAATTAAAAGCTCGTTTTTTTAAATATATTTTTGCTATTAATTTATTCAATTCAAATTCAGAAGTTAATCATTCTACAAGATAAGGTCATACGAGGGTAGGTCTGCCAAATGGTGTTCGATGATGTCTGTTTCTAGGAAGCAAAAAATGGAGCAATGTGCTGTCAAAACATGTGAACTTTCATCCTATGGCCAGAATAAAAAGAATCCTCAAACTTTGTAGCAGAGCTAGTCCAATATGAGATAAACACTTGCATTTCAGCCATCCAAATACACTCGTATCATGAGCCTACGTGAGCGTAGTGTGACAATGTCGCCTTCACTACCTTGCCATGTCACCTGTGCTGCAGCTACCTCAGAACACATCTATACATATTGAATCTCTATACCAGTAGAACCATAAGCACCATCATTTCAATGATTCAACCTATCAATTTGTATGTGTAAAAGGGTTCAATGAGGTATATTTAAAGGGATATTATATAAAAGTTTAATGGCTCAAGTAAAGGAGTAACCTTTAAGATGCGTATTGTGGTTTCAGGGTTTCACTACAATTCTAGGAACATTTTCGAAATTTAATATCTCCATAGAATCGTCCAAATCCTATGTGGCTCAACAAATTGGTCGTATTGTCTTTGTTATGCGTGGAATGTGACACTCCGATATCACATTGGTACTGGTACACCACTTAAGTGAGGCCGAAGAGCCGTGAGAGTAATGAAATACACAATTGCCGAAAGAAGGGCAAGGAGTGACAGTTCTCCATTCAAAACCCTATTTCAAATGTACTACAAATCTGTTTTAGAACAGCTCCACAAATAAACACTATTGTTACAATTTCTACCAAACACGGGCATACATTCTAATAATATACAAATATTACAGAGAGATGGTCGGACAGACCTACTTTGCAAGAACAATTGGGTTACCAAGCTGCTCCTTCATGTTAGGAACCCTAATAATAATACAAGCATGTTCAAAACAGTATTCGAAGTAGGTCTCATCAAATTAAAACACACCTGTAAGGGTCCCTTGGGTTTTCCCGGCTTGGCGATGACCTTAACTTCAATCTCAACAGTGTCAGTACCGGAATCGTTCTTCGCCGTGACAATGTACTTTCCAGTGTCAGCCCTCTTCATCTTCTGGAAGAGGAACGACGTGTGATAATCCTCATTTGCGATCTTGAGTCGCTCATCATTCACCAGTGCTTTGCTGTTGAGGGTCCACGTGATGATTGGTGCTGGCTCACCTTTGACATCTGCCTCCATTTTGAGCGTTTGACCTGAGCGGATCACCTTCTTCTGAAGATCTTTCCTGTCGATCTTCGGTGCCACTGTACAAAAAAGCATCATTAATGAGTTTCATTTCTGATACATGTGGGTAGCAATTTACATCCTTTTCCTATATAATGTTATCAAGACCAAAATAAATAGTTAATAGTGAAGTTTGAATGTGTTGTTAAATCACATCTTTACTCGAGTATCCATGGTCTATGATCACTTCAAAATCCTTTTTTTTCTACCCTATCAAGTTTAATATTGAATGGCTCTATGGCTCTAACATCTCTCTTCTGTCACTTTTGTTAGCCGATCAAGGTGTGAGCTTGTGCAATGTATCAGCGTTCTTCACAACCTTTAAATACAGTTGCAGAGGCACCTGACTTCCAAACTTAACTCAAATAATTTCTTGCACCTAAGCTCGACCGTTACGTAAGTGATTTGCGATTCATTTAAGAATTTTGCCTTTTTTTTTAAAGAGAATTGTTATGACCTAGGTCATATACAATTATTTTTAGGCCCTACTCAACTAGGCCAAATGTGCCTGCGCTAATGAATGAATGAAGCACTAAAAATGGTATGATCATGTGCGGATTCGAACCGCAACCTATGGGTCAATAGTCCAACACCACCACTAGACTACCACTATCTCGTTTTCCTTTAGTAATTTAAGCAGCAAGAACAAAGAATTGAATATTGGTATTGAGGTAGCAATTATTGCAGATATAATTTAGTTTGGATCATTACTCAAATGGGCAGGCAGAAATGATAGAAAGGGGGAATATTTGTCTGTAATAGTAAAATCTCTTTCTCTTTCTCCGTTCTAACACTCTAGGGTTGGTTAGGTTGCTGTTTCTGGTGTTTCTGATCTTCATACTTTATGCCTGGAAACATTATCTAAACAGTTTTGCTCTACGAGGGATCTTGGCCATGTCAGTTGTTGTTGTTCTTTGTTTTTTATGCAGTGGTTTGTATTCCTAGGTATTTAAAACTAAATATATACTTACAGAATCTAGGTTTGGCTATAACAGATTTGGATGCATCCGAGGGTTCGCCAGGACCAGCTTTGTTGACGGCAATGACCCGGAACTCATACTCATGTCCTTCCTCAACATCTGTGACACGACCCACAGGCCTGTCACCCCCCACCTTGGCGCAGTCTTGCCACGTCCTACAGGGAAAAATTCAATGACTTTGAAATGAAGGAATATATCAAAGATAGTTAAATTGTGGGATAATTATTATAATTGGAAAAACTACTTGGACAATATTGAGAATTAGAGGTGACCCATTAAACTTATGGTTCCTTTCATAGAGATGATATTCGTACAAAAGGGTCGAATGCGTCCAGGGTATTCTCGGTAACCGGCCATTTGCAGGTAGTGTTTAATGGTTATATCATTTATTTTCGAAAAATCGAGAAAATTATTGTATTCAATTATATATTATTATTCAATTATTATATTTCTGTAGCTGTTTCCTTTATATCGCAGTCTTGTATGCGAGATGATGCTTTTCATTATGCGCAACAACATTTGTAAATGTGTACATTTTGTGAGTCTTGTTATTTAACTCAGTTCAGTGCTAAGAAGTGTGCCGTTGAATATTATCAGAGGCAAATTAAAGAATTGTTTATTGATGAACACAGCTTCTATGAAGGATGCCTTCATATTGATATCATGTTCTCCTAGTCCCATACCTGTCAGTTACTCTTTTTGCCTTTGTACGATCTGCCGTTTTGAGACTATGTTCGTCTAAGCATGGCTATACAAACGGGCATTTGGTGTATCTATCGAATGAAATCATGAATGAATGAATGCTATGCGCTGTCTATGAATTGCGATTTCTCAACTGCCGAAGCATAGCGGTGTTTATGAATACGGGTGTTAGTGTATTGAACACTCATATGGGCGTGATAGCATATCATTATCATTATTGATCATTATAGATGCATCATACGTTAGTTACCAGTTGAAATCTCAAAAAGGGCTAAACCAATTTAGGTCAAACATTAATATATTCAGGTTTTCCTGGTAAAATTATATATTATATATTTTATGTATCTTGTTTCTAATTTATGACGTTAAAATTGAAAGGACTATATTTTTTATACGAGTTCATTCAATTTGCGGATCTCCAGTTTGTCCAGGTTGACCAACTAGCTTTATATTCAAGTAAAAATTGGAATATTTTTCCATAATGGTATTCTATTTGCAAGGTTTTTATTTTTTTAACAAAATTTTTCTAAGCATTCCGTCGGCTCTTGATGAGATACAAGACAGCCGCAGACGAGCCTACAGTTGCTTTCAGACTATGATAAGCAACTGCAGGTTACCAACATATAAAATACAATCCCGACCTTCCACCCTTTTCCCTCTTCTGTATGATGTACTGCGTGATGGGAGCCCCACCATCCTCCTTTGGGGGACTCCATTCCAGGTCCACAAAGTCCTTGTCCCAGTTCCGGGCTTCAGGACGGCCAGGCTTGCCGGGTTCATCTACGGAACAAAGACATATTTAAGCAGTCAGAAAACAGTATAGGCAAAGTAAACAGCTAAATGAATAAATAGTATAAAGAAAGTCACTATTTGCGTCTGTCTACTCTCATAGTTCTTTTAAATGGATTTTGAGACATCGCACGCCGAAGGCACCAGCAGAGCCTACCTGCCAAACTCGGGTTGAACAGCTAGTAGCAAACTAAAGAAACTATTGACATGATTTTATTATATAATCAAATACTAACTCAAGTTATTGTGATTATCAAATTGACGTAATGTAAATTTATTCTGACACAATATGAAAAATCACTCACCAAACGGATTCTTTGCTATAATGGTCTTGTCTGTTTCAAGATCGTCAGATTCACCCTCCTTGTTAACAGCTTTCACCCTGAACTTGTAGGGCTTGCCCTCCTGCAAGCCGCCGACGGTGGCGTTGGTATCCTTGGAGGTACCGCACGGCAGCCACGTGCCCGTGAGCGGGTCCAGTTTCTCGATCTCATAGTAGTCAATGGGCGCACCGCCGTCATCATCCGGCTTGTCCCACTTGAGGTGGCATCCGCTCTTTGTCACATCCGAAACCTCCAGCGGACCTTTCGGTCTTGACGGCTTTCCTGTACAAAAGAAGGTAGATTTTATTATAAAATACCATTTTGGAGAATTTGCTTATTATCATCAGATATGCAGACGTAGTCTACAAGAGTCAGCATTTAAAAGGATAGCAATCAACATGCATTTCTTCAAGAGCATGATAAATTAGGGCAAAAAACAGACTTAAGGTTTTGAAATAAAATGTCTTTTTTTTTTTAAATTTTTTAAATTAATTTCTTACTCTTACATAATAGGGAATTTAAACACCCTGTTAAGTCATCGGTAATGGTCTCGGTCTGCAGTGTAATCTAAATGTGTATTTTTATTAGCTTAGCTATTCCTGAAATTTGATAGAATCGCGGGTACCCTATATTAAATGACTCACCTAGTATAGTAATCTCTACATCCGCTTCATCTTCGCCAACCTCGTTCTTTGCCCGAATGACATACTTTCCTGTGTTGGCCCGCTTGGACTTGAGAATGAGAAATTTGGTGTTATAGTCGATATTGTCGATGCGAATTTGCTCATCCGTCTGGAGTTCGGTGTCCTTGAAATGCCATGTGACCTTCGCAGGAGGCTCTCCGAAGACCTTCACGTCCAAAGACACGGGCAGACCGGCCTTCACCACCAGCGGTTGAAGGTTGGTGCGGTCGATTCGCGGCTTCACTGTTGAGAAAGACAACTAGATTGATTAAGCCATTAAACTATCCTTCTTTCCGCTACCAACAGTCGTAATCCCCTTTAAAATGTAGTATGGCGAGGAGACTAGAAAACAAACACTGTAATATTAATTTAACCCATCCTGTGGTGCGGACGCAATATTTGCCGCGTGGCGAGGACTCAATTTGCGTCTGCAGGTATAATGATCATTTTTTAATACTGCATTTTCAGGGTTTAGAGACTTTCAATGCTATAAAAATCTCAATTAAATTTTACACCTGATTAGAAGAAAAAACGAATTTGAAATATTAAAAAGTAAAATGTCAAATGTGTCGGTGTACTATACGGGTGTTCATGCAGTGCCATGTATAAGTTTCTAGTGTGTTTTTAGTTTTTATGTTTTTTTTATAATATTATGTAAGTTAGGACACCGCAGCAGTAACTATGAGTATTTTTTTTTATTTTATGTTCATGGTAAAATATATATATTATTTGTAAATAATTTTATATGATATCTATTAACATAAAAAACGGGTTTAATCTTTTTCAATTTTCTTTTATTGAGAATTAAAAGTCTTAAAAATAAAATTCTGGACATTTTTATAAGCTATTCAAAATAGTGCAGGTTATCAAGATAACATTCATAGTTTTTTAGGTAATTTCCCGTTATTAGGCTATTTTTTGAAAACGTCCATTGCCATAAATTAAGTATTTACTGAGATGAATACTCACGGAATCGAGGTTTAGCAGTATGCCAGTTGGTCGCCTCGGATGGCTCAGAGAGCCCGGCTTTGTTGACGGCTCTCACCCTGAACTGATACTGATTGCCCTCTTCCAGTTTTGGCACTGTTCCTTGGCAAACGTTGCCTTGCACTTCAGCTGCCTGCACACAATGAAAAGAAAAGTGTCAGGGTTAACAACCTATGCAGTCCATTTCTAAGTTAATTCCTCTTTAAATCCATAAATTTTCTGATTAATTGTTGCAATTATGAAGTGATCTCCTCTCATACAGTGACCAAACGCTGCGTTCCACTTCAAAAATAGTTGAAGAAGCGTTTCTAATAAATATTCATTACTCATGCAGATCTCTATCGGGACTCAGGCCTATCGAAATTGAGGAAGAAACTTCTATTCCACCCATAATATGTAACTCGTGGAGAAATAACAATAGATACTCTTCACATAATTCAATAAACCTAATGCCCTTTGTAATTTTTTATAACAATTTGTGGAAGTTTGTCAACATTAACAATTTAATTTGTTTTTTTTTTTAGTATGCACTATAAACGTCCGAAATAACAAATATACGATAACGAGTTTAGACGTGTTGTGAAAAACTACATTAGATTAGTAAGTATTCATCATAAACCATCTTATTCCTGGCCCAATGGAGCAAACGACTTCTGAAAGCATCCTCATGAGGCCCTGTTCTGGGATAAATGTTTACTTCATAGTCCATATGTATTTCAGAGCAGATCGATCGAATCAATCAAAGGCATTTCAGGTAATCTATAGTCAACCTTGCGAAACGTGTACCCTATACATTTTGACTTTCTTTTGGCTATAGTGATACATATTATATATTAGCCACTGGTCTTTATTCCTTAATTTATTGGGCTTCAGATACACAACCTTTATTATGACTGGTTAGGAATTAATTTAACACACTCAGCGCCGATAACGGCATATTTCATAATCACTGTATACAACAGGTGCCGTTTCCGGGTAAAACCGTTACCGTCTTAATGTATTTTTTTTAATATTTAAAAGCGCGGCATGTAGCGTATACCTGAATTCATGAAACGCATAGACTAATCGTCGTTTTTTTCATATTAGTCCAATTTAGATAATTGATTGTTTATGTGAAAAGTGCGCGAGTAAATTGAAAGTGTTTTAGACGAATTTGGTCGTAAATAATTCGAGTTTTATTTACAAAAGCTAGGTCAATATAATATTTAATATAAAAAAACACATTTTCATAGTATTATTTGTCAAGTATAAGAAATTATAGGTTAAGCTAAAAAACGGGTGTCAGTCCAGTCGGGATATTCCGTTCGGTCAACGTACTTTGCCGATCGGGTGGCAACGCATAATCCACGCATTTGACATACGGAGATGAATGTGTTACGAGCTACTTTGTTATTTTTCAGGTTTCCATATTTATTTCTAGTAATGTTTTTAAAGGAGTAAATCCTAGGCTGTCACCAACCTTCACAAACTCGCCACGGAACTTGTCCATGACCTCAATTACATATCCGGTGATGGGTGCACCATTGTCCCGAATGGGCGGCTCCCATTTGAGCTTGGCTGACTTCTCATCCCAGTCGAAGATCTCTGGGAGGCCGGGAGGAGCAGGAACGTCGAAGGGATTCTTGGCAAGGACCGCCTTCTCCGTTTCGAGCGGTTCTGATTCGCCCTCCTCATTGACAGCTTTCACGCGGAACTGGTAGGTCTTCAGTGGTTCCAGGCCTATTAGAACATTTCATTTAATAACTAAATATTGACTTGGCATCTAAAATATAACAATATGTTATTCACTCGACTCTTACCTTTGTAGACTAGTGATAATTGAAATAAGTTATGAAGAATTAACATAATGCTCTCAATTTTTATTAAGGGATGAAAATGACTATAGCTTCAAGGAGAAACCATTCAAGGGAGACCTGTAACTCCTTTATCCCAACTTGTCCATTGAGCTCCAGTGCAGCCAGTGTCGGGCAGAACCTCGTACCTACTTCACAGCCTGTTTGGGAGTGCTTAAAGGTTGCTGCCATTTTGGTTTGTTAAGTAAAAAATGCAATTCCTATTGTGAAACCCCAATTTATCCACATAATCCAAAAATACAGTTCACTTCTATACATACACCTATAAAACCTAATACTGCCAATTGGTTAACCTGGTGAACCAGTTCTTGGCCGGAATTTGCCTGTAATCTGGTATATTACTGTAAAGATATTAAATTCAAAAATATATAATAGAAACAGTGTTTATAAGGTAAAATTATAAATTTAGCATACCGGTAACATTGATTTCAGTCTTCTCAGGATCAACAGATCCTGCCGGCACCCACTTTCCAGTGGTGGTGTCCATCTTCTCCACAACGTAGGCCTGCAACGGCAGACCTCCAGTGTGCTTGGGTTTATTCCATTTGAGCTTGCAGCCATTGGCGTGGACATCCGACACCTCCAGGGGTCCTTCTGGCTTGCCAGGCTTATCTGGTGAACCCAAAAAATAATAACTAAAACCAGTAAAAGATGCTTTCTTTGAAATGCAATTACGAAAAGTAATTCACCAAGAAAATATTTTTGAATGAAAATGAAGTACAAGACACCCAAATTAATGTCCAGTTGCATATATTACTTACTAGTATATATTCAAAAGAAAGGTTCGAGTTCATCTCGGTTTGGTATGGCTACTAACATATGACCAGCCAAGCCAAGATGTGCAAATGCGCAGTTTTGAGTGTTTTTAAAAGGGCAACTTTGCAGGCTTTGTATGAGAGGAAACAGTTATGAACGAAAAAAGTAATTAACCTAATATTTCAAAACAAACTATCAAAATATTTTATCGAAATTTTGTTTTAAACTAAAAAAAACTCTTTTTGCATATTTTTACGAGCATTAAGTAGTTTTTATATATCTCCTTCAAAATGAAACTCGAGAGAAATATTTAATTGTTATCTTTCAGAAAAATATCATGTTTAAGAATCAGTTGCACAGTAAAAATATGTCAAAAAATAAATACGACTATGGAACTGGAATAATACAGTATTTTCTTACTATGTAATAATCGTGAATTATAATCCATTATTACTGAATACAAAAAATACTTCATCAACTATATATTGTTTGTGTTTCGCAATTCAATAATCATTTTAAGAATTAAACATAAACAACCTTCGTTAGTTCGTTGCTAATGTGACAGCTCATGCATTTTCTTATAGTTAGTGATCACTTTTAAGCTTAGCAGTGTATTAAAACAACTACCTTTCATTATAATTTGGCAATTGCCATCGGGTGTCAACTCTAAAATGCGTAATTTAAGAAAATTCAATGGCTATATCAACATATCTACTTAAAGATGATAAAATCTCTATTCACCGAGTATGATAACTTCAACAGTAGCCTCATCAACGCCAGATTCATTCTCCGCCTTAAGAGTGTAGATGCCAGAATTCTTCCAGGAGGTCTCTGTAATCTGGAGTTTGGTGTTGTAGTCCTCATTTTCTATTTTGGTTGTAGCTGACGGTTCGAGAACCTTGTTCTCAAACGTCCAGGTCTTGGTCGGTGGAGGTTCACCCTTTATATCGACGTCCAGCTTTACAGCAGTTCCGGCGCGCACTTTTACCGTCTGCATCTTATCACGGTTGATGTGTGGTTTCACTGAACAAAAATAGGTTATTAAAATTAATTATCTCAAAATTGTTATCTGGATGTAACGCATCATCACCACCATTTCCCCTGACTAGTACAAGTAAATTTTATTCGGTTAAACTTGGTAAATATAATTGAATATGACCTTTATAGCTCATATCAGTTGTATATTATTTTATTTATATTATAAGACAGAATTCTAGATTTCTTATAATTCTCTTTTCTAATTCCAATTCTAGAATTCTAATGTTTGAATATATTAGTTATATATAGGTTTTCAGATACTATTACTATTAAGTTAATGTAACAGAGTCAAATTAACTGGTAATTTTATTTTATTTAAAAAAAACATACACAATCACACAATTTAGTGATAACATACACAAAAGTAATTGCTTTAAAATAAATCCAATTGTGTGTATTGTTAAACAAAAAATATTTTTAAAGTTTTAATTTTATAGCTAGTTCTCGAGTAACACGTCGGGGATTATCCTGAAATACGTCAGTATTATTTTGTTATTTTTAAAATTGAAAATAGACACCAATCGCGGTGACCATGAATACATGCCACAGCAGGACTCCTTATTTGTGCTCATTTTAGGCAGTTGGTATACCACATGAAAACCAAGTGCACCAAGAAGTCACAGACAATCAGCGCGTTTTGAAAATAAATTGTAAACATAAATTAGGTCCAGCGTAATATGCCTGTTGTACAGAAAATATATTTAATTGCTTCAACGCTGTATAAATTTGACCCAGCTTCATCTCTACTACATTTCAAGTGTAAAATTTTAGAAATTTCTTTTGTATAATTTCTAGCATGCGTATGGCAGAATTCTGTTATTGGGAATACTTACAGTGACGAGCCTTGGCAATGTGAGGCTGCGTTGGCTCTCCAGGTTCTCCGGGACCAGCTTTATTCACAGCTTTCACTCGGAACTGGTAAGTGTTGCCCTCCTTCAAGTCAGGAATGCGAGCCTCACATTTAGGGCTCTGTAAAAGAGACAGTTAACCTTTAAGTACAATAGTGAAGAAGTCCTAATATAATAATACTTACCACAAAGTGGATGATGTTTTTATAATTTAAGAGATCGCGGTAGTCTGGTGGTTAAGGCGTTGGACTATTGACCCAAAGGTCGCAGGTTTGAATCTGCACACGATCATACCATTTTTAACGCTTCATTACCATCATCTCTCCTGACTCTAATAAAGGCTCATTTGGCCTAGGTGAGTTGCGCCCAAAATAATTGCATGTGACCTAGGTCATAGCGATTATTTTTTAATTAAAAAAAAACGTTTGATGAAATGAGAAAAAACAATGTAGCGACAAACCATTGAAGCATTGAATCACCGGCCGTCAGAAGTTATTAAATCTACTATAGTGAATATATTTAAAAACAGACTCGATAAATATCTTGCGAAACTAGAACATTAACATTCCCTGTTAAAGTGTAATCTAATTACTAATTCACAAGTTTAGCGCAGATATACTCGTAGACCTAATCAGCTATTAGCTGCCTGTCTGTAATGTAATAATAATAAACACATTTGCACTGGGCCTCAAATCTTGAAACTATTTTTTTTTACCCTTCAGCGACGAAAAAGAATATTCAAATCTAGTTAAAATCTGGAAAAAAAAAACTCCACTCTTTACAGGCTAAAAAAATTAATGGAAACATTAAATATCATGGAGTTGGTATTTATCTAATGTGAATTGGATTAAAAGCCACATATGGACTTATTTCATATTAAACAAACAAGCTCAACACAGAGGAACTTGAGTACTTTTAAGGTTAAACTGGTTATACGATAAAAATGTTACTTTAAACCATAGAAATAGTTAATAGCATAGAAGCGCTGTAAGAGAGCAACTGTGGATATGACAAAATCATGACATTTCCTTCAGTCACTAAGTTCCGCATTTAAAGAGAATAAAACCGAAAAACCATAAAAGGTATAATTTACTAAAATACTCAGTATTAGACATTATAATTGTATAATATTTTAATCTTAAACGCTCTAATATTATTAACAATACTTTAACAAAGACACTTACATAAATAAGATTGGTAATGTTGTTTCCCGATCCCCAAGAAACAGGTAAAAAATCAGTTTAACTTTTCTCAAAACTGCTTCCAGGAAAAACTCTCTTTTACCGAGCAGGAAAGGTGACTACTTATGCTAACAGTGACAGTACTAATTAAGAACAGATTCGGCTTGACAATGTCATACTGTCATAGTCGGTGTCAGTTTTGACAAATGAGCCACTCGAAGAAAGTGTTGAATTGCCAATTGGATGAATCAAGAAGAAGATCTTAGGACGACACTTACATCGGTGGTAAGAGCTTCTTGCCACGTGCCGAACTTTTCCTTCTTCTCGATGACGTAGCCAGTGATGGGCGCTCCGCCATTGCTCTTGGGCGCCTCCCACTTCAGGTCCACCCTGTCCACGTCCCAATCGTCGATGACGGGAATGGAGGGCTTGCCAGGCGGGTCGTAGGGGTTCTTCGCCACGATCGAGCCGTCCGTTCTGAGCGGTTCCGATTCACCTTCATCATTGACAGCCTTAACGCGGAACTCATATTCCTCTCCTGAAAATAAAAGACACAATTTCTGAAATCCGCATGAATGTCCTTTCATCGTATATTTTATATCTGATAGGTTAAACAAGCCAAATTTAATATAAAATCATTTCATAGACAAATCATTTTGTTAAAGTGCATTATTTAAACAAGAATGGCTATGACACCCTATAGCTACCTACCATATAATATAAATTGTTTCTATACATTGCTTAGTAGTATTTACTTAGTGATATTTGAAATAAATTATAATGTATCAACGCTTATCGTAATTTTATTGGTACCTACTGCTAAATACCGTCTTACTGCATTCTTACCAGATCACCCGCAGGCTCACCATGCGAGCAGAATGCATGTTCATGCAAATGACAGAGAAGAAAAATACTCATAGAGATAGAGTAAAACAAGTGTGTCATCCTTAAATTGCAATCTATTCAGTTGATGGCTGATGGCTGTTGTGTCAATGGGATGTATGGAGAGTTACCTTCTTGCAGGCCTCGCACGTCCAGCTCCGTGTCCTCAGTCTTGCCGACCGGCACCCAGCGGCCCGTGGCCTTGTTTAACTTCTCAACTACGTAGCCAGTCACCGGCTTGCCTGTTCACAAAACGAATACATATGTTTTATCGTAATATTTGGTGCAACGGCAAGGAGCGTTTTCATGATAAGGTTGAACAGTTTTATCAGAAACATACAATACAAAACTGGAACAAGCATTTCTTTTTCTTTTATCAAATATCTACATATTATGTACAGACGATATCCTATAAGAGAAATAAATATAAAAAAAATATAATATTTATGAATATTTTATTATAAAGCATCATTTTTGTTGGGTAACTGAGATTAATAAATTGACCTAAGGACATGGCTGATAAGGAAGGCAGTTACTGTTGATATCCACACATAAGGCATGTAATTAATTAGGGATGCTAAGTAAAAATATAGGAACATCGCAAGCCATTTTAAGAGGAACAAAGTGGGAATCAGAAGTTGAAATTCAAATCACAAAGTATTTAAAGTATGATTTGAACTTTTAGACTAAAGCGAAAATTTGTGTCGATTTAGCCAAATCTGCTTCAATCTATTTTTAAATCACTGATTTACATCTATGTCAGAACAGAGCGCTGCTATTTATCCTGATCTATGGCGTTTTAGATATACGACTTGGTCCCAAAAAGCTTTTTTAATTCCTACCTCCGTCATCTTCCGGCTTCTTCCAGCTGAGCTTACAGCCTGCCTTAGTAACATCGCTGATCTTGAGTGGGCCACCGGGCTTGCCGGGTGCCGACAGGACCGTGACCTCCACCTCGGCTTCGTCCTGGCCATGCTCGTTCACAGCCAGGATGCGATAGATGCCTGTGTTCTTGCGCACCGAGTCTTTTATATCCAGCTTTGTGTTGTAGTCTACATTTGTTATAACCACATTTTCGAGGGTTTTCACCTGGATACAACCATAAGAATAATTAGTGTTTTTTTTAAGATTTTCATTTTTTGATAACAAACTTGACAATGATGGGGAAAACTGCCCCAAGAAATAATAAACTTTTTTAAAAGTAGGTGACTAACAAAAAAACAACAGGAAAAAATATTTTGATACTGATTACGATAATATATTGAAAAATAACTTATTATGGTACTATTCAAAGCTATAAAGAATTGACTCATTTTAGATATTATATTATTATTAAACATTTAAAAAAAAAGGCAAATAGGCACCTCAACTTCGACGTTCTTCCATTTTTGGAACCAGGTGATGGTCGGTGCTGGCTCACCCTTGACATTAACATCGTAGTTTATGGGTTTTCCTTGCCTCACCACAATGGGTTTGAGATTGGTGCGGTCAATACGAGGTTTCACTGGAATAAAGATAAATATTATGTCATTATGAATTTAATTTCAGTTTTTGCATAAACATAAATCTTTTTGAAGTCAATAAGTTGTTATAGTAAAGCGTCCATTGCATCTGGACTGAGCTGAGAGTTTTCTGCTGTTAAAATTAAAAGGTTAAAAAGGTAAAAATTAGAGGACATAAGGAAAGAAATGAGCTGAGAAGAAGGGAGAAGATGTTCAAAAAAGCCATCAAGTATAAATACCTCCAGGGATTTATATGTACTCGTATAGATAGAGTAGAAAGCAGTTCGAACTGTGTGCGGTGATAAGGATGGCATGCTGTAATCAACATCCAGTATAATAATGAACTATCCACAATATTGGTCACATTTGGTCACTTTTTTCTCTCAAATGAACCTTGATAACAAAAGACCTTGAAAGAGTAAGAGAGTTGATAGAGTTACTCACGAGCCTTGTGCCTGATCATCGTCATTTTAGTCGGTTCAGAAGCCTCACTTGGACCGGCTTTGTTGACAGCTATCACACGGAATTGGTATTCACTTCCCTCGGGAAGATCCCCAACCTTTCCAGTCGTTTCCGCACCCGGAACCTGGAGAGTAAAATAAAAGTATAAACATATATTTAAAAACCTGACATGTGTGAAGGCGCTTATATGATAAAGAGTGTGGAAGGATCCCTTAAAAACGTAAATCGCAAAAGGAATACTTAAATTATGCAAAAAAATCATTAACAAACAACCTTTTGGTCAAACATTCTAGAACTTAAACCGGTACAGTGATGGTTGAAATAGAAAATGGAAAGATAATAATAATTTAAACGAGGATGCTGGATCAAATATCATTCAAAAAGTACCAAAATTGGCTAATATACAAACTAGACAAAAATAGCGATTACCTCTCCAGCGTTCTCCCAGTCAGTTTTCCCTTTGGGTCGCTTCTGAATGATATATTTCTCGATGGGTGCACCTCCGTCACTCTTGGGCGGCTCCCATTTGAGGTCCACCGAGGAGTTGTCGTGATCTGCCACCACTACGTGAGTTGGCTTTTCAGACTTATCTGAAATATGTAAAAACTCATATCACAAATACTGCATGATCTATTGAAGGACAACGAACCCCATTACATAACTAACTCCTGGAATATATTTAGATCAATAAAAACCACCTCAGTGATACTCTAGCATTGAGATGTAGTCAAACGCATTTCAGACCAACTTCTCGAGAATGAGCATTAAATTCTTTATTTCTGTTTTAAATTAAACATTTTTCTAATAAAATAATAATATGTACATACCATAGGGATTCTTTGCAAGGATCGCTCTCTCTGTCTCTAATGGCTCCGAGTCGCCTTCGTCGTTGACGGCAGAAACCCTGAACTTGTACTGCTGGCCAGGAGTTAGGCCCGTCACATCCAACTCCAGGTTGGGCTTGTCGCCAGGAACCCTTAACATTGCAAATTACATAACCTCAATGTGGAAATATCCAAAACAAAACCTCATGGAATATAGAGTGCAATTTTATTGTATAAAATGTGTTGTTCAGACCGCCGTGTTGTCTTTATGACGCTAGGCCATTCATAACAGGCATACAAATGTGGCACAAAATATGATTAGTATATTCCTTGTTACTTTACTCAGTATAAAAGTGTTAAGAGAAGCGCAATTGAATATTCTCTTTGTCAAATAAAG
Source organism: Neomicropteryx cornuta (assembly GCA_020383195.1). Classification (NCBI taxonomy): domain Eukaryota; kingdom Metazoa; phylum Arthropoda; class Insecta; order Lepidoptera; family Micropterigidae; genus Neomicropteryx; species Neomicropteryx cornuta. The sequence continues at coordinate 10,032,874 of JAHKQU010000033.1, read as the reverse complement.
ACATAAATAAATTTGACCCGCTTGGGTTTGTACCTAAGATTTCTGGATAAAAGCAAGCATTATATCACTACAAGGGTGTTGTATAGTGTGCTATGTACCTAGGACTAAGAATGATCTTTGAAAACTGGCCGTTTAAACACCATCAATGGTCTGTCAAATATATTAATACTAGCCATTAAATAAGAGTCCGTAAAACTCCCCTCAAAATGCAGGGAACTGCTTCTGTGATGAGTGTAATTCCAGTGCATGGGAAAACCTGCAAGATTTGAGAAACGATCCAGACAACTGGACAAAAGGAAACCGTTTTAGTTAGAGTGGAAGATTGCCTATTGACCTACCTGCCGACGCGCACCCATTTGCCAGTATCCATGTCCATCTTTTCCACCTCGTACTCCTTGATGGGGGATCCGCCGTCATCATCCGGTTTCTTCCAGGCCACCTTGCATCCCTCCGCGGTCACATTACTGACTTCCAGTGGACCTGAAAAATGACACATTGCACATTTTTATAGTTTATAGTTACTTCATTATTCGTTACTATAGACAAAGGTCATTACTTCATAAGGTGAAGTTTTAAAATGTTTTATTTTTATTATTATTTTTTATTTTATTTTTTGTGTTTTTTGTTTATATGTACATGAATAAAATAAGGGTATGTATGGTTAACTTCGAGAACCCATGAATAATATTGGGTACGTTGAAAATTTACCCATGAGTCTGAAAATATAAAGTACAGTATAGTCCAGGGGTGCTCAAACTTGAACTGCTGGCGATCTACCTCAATATTTTTAGACTACTTACGATCGACTCTGAGAGACTGCAAGTGTGTGTGATGCAGGGTTGTCGTACATACACGATACACCCTACCTACCTAGGTAGGGCGTACCGTAGCATATATATATATTATGTGTCCGATTTCATGTATCGACTGGTCGATCGCGATCGACCGTTTGAGCACCCCGGTATAGACAGTTGTTAAAATATATTTTTTAGGATTGTGTTCAGTTAGGATTTTACTAATGGAAGAAGAATTAATTTGTTATTTTCTTTTCTCTCACATTCTAAATAATGTTAAAAATTATAAAAAACTACAATCAAATGTATTAAATTTTTATGTGTAATTAAATTAAGTTTATATCAAAAATCAAATATGCATGCGGGTTTTGTAAATATAAAATTGGAGAGTATCGAGTGCTGGCAACCTGTGTATGAAATATTTGAAAATTATTACGGTTATTCTCTGAATGTCAAGGGGGGCATGAGGGATCCAAACCCGCAAAAAAGCAATATTAAGTTGATCACATACCCTTAGGTGACTCTGGCTTGCTGAGAACCGTCAACTCGACAGTCTCCTCATCGAAGCCGTTGCAGTTCTCCGCCCTCAGCTTGTACTTGCCGGTGTCTCTGCGCACGGCATTGATGATGGAGAACTCCGTGTGGTATTCCGTGTTCTTGATATGAATACGCTCTGTGTTCACCAGCTTTATGTTGTCCCTCCATGACCTAAGACACAATGACAGACGAGGATGGTTATTATTCTGTGCTACGTCTTTATTAATATGGAAATTTGGAAATAGGTCCAGATTTCTGGTCTTCTCACTCCACTTCTATATACATGGTTTACCTATAACCCCTACCTGTTGTAGCCGTCCACGAAAATGTAAATACTCGTGAATGTGAAAATGCTGACTAAAAGCTAATCATCAGATGTCCCATCACCACCCTTTCATTATAATTAGGAATTTAGTAATTTGTTCAACGAGTTTTTATATAGCTAACAAAACAATACCTATTTAAGAATATTTATACTCGATTGAATGGTTGTTGTATGTATTTAAGCGGAGCGCGAGGCGAGACCGTCCCTAACCTTTTCCAATAATTGACCTAGATAAAACAAATGGTCCACAACAAGCAGCCTTACTGGTAATGTTGGCCCCGTCTACTTTGTAGGCCACGCCGAATCAACAATCACCGATCGCGGGTTGCGCTAACACGGTAACCATACATTTAAATGTTATTAGGATTTTTTGTTTAACTGTTTTATCTTTTTTTTTTGCTTTATTTACAAAGTTTTGTGTCCAGCATAAGCCCTAAAAGGATGCTGATGACTTTAAGTTCACCTGAGGCATGCAGAAAATTTTAATTTAGCAATTAGAAATAAAATATTATGAAGAACAGATAATCAATTCCAGAATTGGCGACTAAGATTGCAAGAATATACTAACCATATCAAGTCGGGAGGGGGTTCGCCTGTGACGTCCACATCCCATTTGTGAGTGCGGCCCGCTTTGATGATGACGTTCTTAAGAGTAGCACGCTCGATGCGTGGTTTCACTAAAACCAAACACAATAATATTATATTAACCCAGTTTCATTTCTTTTATCACCAGAGTTTAAATTTATGAACACTTATTCCAATGAAGCAAGTAAGGGGCACCAAAGAGTTTTTGAGTGTTTAATAAGAGGACTTCCACCACAATCTGTCGGCTAAAAGACTAAGATGTATGGAACCTAATAAATTACAAAACTTTCCAAGGCTCACCGAAGACCAAATAATAATACTGGGGTAGATACCAACTAAAACCGGAAAAAAGTTACTATAGCGAGCATCTACAAAACGGTTTATGCCTCATACCGACCCATAGAGAAAATCAAGTGGTTGGCCTGCCTGATTACGGGATTAATGAAGTGTGGCTTTTACGTGGACGCATCCAATTACGACACATCAAACAAAGGACATATTACTGTTACATTTTCCTAAAAAATAACCACAACAATAAAGATAACAATATAGTTCAACTATATATAATAATTTATTATTGCATAGCAAGTTAGAGCGGTGAAGTTAAGTGGCAGCCAAGCGGAGACCGACATTGCTAAGCTGCCACGGAGGATTCGATCGTCAGCAGTGAGTACCAACATCCATTTTCTTCCCGTATCTAGCTTCCACTCCTGGGTCATCCCAGACGGTGCTCCTAGCTACGCAAATTACACGCTCATAATTGAATTCTCGCACGACGCTTAGCGTTCTCGTTTTCTGAGTGCCTTGCTCAGTCTAGTACAGACACGGTGTCATCATTGTTGCTTCCCCTCAAATACTGAGATAATTAAAATGTATATATTCATTTTTACACTACAACAAACATTACAACAAAGCTGTCATAATAAATGTTGTTCCAATTCATAAGGTCTAAGTCGAAAAGTGAGCGCGATTCAAGATAAATGGTTAAGCTGCGGTGGATGTGGACAAACTGGCGGCCAATGCTGATGTCCAGGGTTTTAAAGGTCGGCCGAGTTTGTCGGTGTGTGTGGAAACGTTATGACGTGATGTGTAGCTTGTAATGACGGAGAAGGTTGTTACAAAACGAGAGATTCAAAAGCCACATAAAGGAAAAAATAGTAAATTATAATTTAACGACTTTTTGGTCATTTTATCCATTTAAAACATTTTAACTGAGAATAAAAGTATCATAAATTATGATATTTAGGCAAATTATTGACAATTCTAGTGCAGAAGATCATTTTTGCAGTTTGCATATAAAAATAAAATACGCACGGTTTCTGTGTTTGCAGAGGTGGTTGTCGGTGGGTTCGGAGGCGTCGCCCACGCCGGCCTTGTTGACGGCCCGAACTCGGAACTGATACACGCTCTTCTCCTTGAGGTTCTCCACTTTGTACTCGGTGTTGTTGTTGTCCGTTTTCACAACCTGCAAATGAGTACGCAGCTCTAATTGGCTAAAAAAAGCTATTTAATAATACTTGTATGTTAGTTATATTGTCTGACAACCTGGTGGTGCAGTGGTATAAGTACCTGCTTCTAAATCCAGAGGTCCCAGGTTCGAATCCCTAGTGGGTCAAATCCGGCCAGTCATTTTTCGCCGTTGAGAATATTCAACGGCGCTTTTCTCAACACTGTCGACTGCGTTAAGGGTCAGTCGTCCGTTTTTGGGCAAAATAAGGACATTTCAAAGTGAAATTTAAAGCACTTATGCAAAGATCACCACAAAATAAAAAATAACATATATAAGGGTAACTCTTAAACTAGGTATGAATGAATCCTGATTTTATAAATGCGTAACTATATATTAGAAAAAAAATCGTGAACAGTTGAATTTCATGCAAATAGACCTATTTTTGATGCACTATTTTCACTAGAAAAGACCACATTTTCTAAACTTTTTTTAGATTATCACGTTTCTTATATCTTGAACTCGGTCGCAATGAAACTTTTTTTTTTATGTTACGTTTATTTACTAAAATATCATCAAGTAAAGATAAACAATTTCATGGCGCAAAATCTTCATACATTTGCCCATACAAAATCAGAACTGTGCGTATTCCCGGAGCGGTCAACCAGTCGCATCCCAGCTAGGGGGCTGTCGGACGTGTTCAGAGGTGGGTTTTCAAGAACGCACTTTTCAGCGAGCACTGTCAAATCCTTCTAATTTCAACAGGGCTGTCACTCGTACATTGTAAAATAATCATGTCGCTCGGTATCTATAATACAATATTTAGATAACAAATAAAAAACAATTTTGTGTAATATTTCATTAACTAAGATAATACAATTATCTAAAAATTGCCTAATTTTTCTATTAATTTTCAAATACAATTATTTTAACAAAAACATTTTTTTTGTATCTTTAATAATTTTATCTGCTATTTTCAATGCCAAAAATAAATTGATAGAATTGAAAAGTATTTAAAACTATTATATTTGATGATTGTTTTTTAAGAGCGGCAAATAAAATATTTAATTGAGTGTAAAAGTATATTAATTATATTTGATAAAATGAAAGACATACATATAATATAACTAGCTGACCCGGCCACGCGTTGCTGTGGCTAAAGTTTTTGTTATATTACATTATAGTAAACAATCTAAGAGGAACAATAAGAGAACATCAGTCACGGAGTCCACTATGCGTTTTCACACAGATGGTATTTGTAAAAAAATATGGTGATCTCCTTATTTGACTTTCTACTACTATAACCCTTTAGTACAATGAAATTATTTACGAACTAAGACGAAAATGTTGATGTTGGTATACAAATTCACTGGATTGAGATTTGAAGGGGAAGTACGTTGAACACAATTAATTAAAATGTTCTTACACTTGATACTAAGCAGAAATCAATAGGTAAAAAATAAAAATTTATCAGATTTATTATTTTCATTTAATTTTATAACAAATATAAGTATATTACAGTATAATACAGTAAATAACATGTGACGCTTAAACTCATGAATGAGGTAGGCAAGGCAGACAGTCTTAAACTTTTAAACATTAATATCTTTTTTTTTGAATTATAAATACTTTCAATTTCAATTTAATTTAACACCAATCGGTGCACAATGTTTTTGGTTAACCTGTCTTTAGCTAACACAAATAGATTCGACGGTTTCCCAACACGTGAACACGCAACATATAGTTGCCCATGAGAAAAACATGGATTTTCCAAATCTAAACCACAAATGGACATTGTTTGACCTTGAGATTTATTTATAGACATGGCGAAAGCTAAACGAATTGGAAACTGTAGCCTTTTGAAGGGTATGGTAGAATCTGATGGTATCATCGGAATACGTGGCAGCAGGACCACTTTTCCTTTAAACTTCCCAGCCAAAATGGTTGCTTCAAGAATGTTTCCGGTGATCTTTTTGATGACCAAACGCGTACCGTTACATAATTGAGGTGGATTCAAATTACGGAGGAGAATAATAGGGGAACCAATCTTTAATCGAAGATTATGTGGTGGCATTCCAGGGATATCTAATGAATTTAAAAATTCAATCGGAAAATTTACACTTTCATTTTCATCAACAACAGTATCGATTGATTTAAAAGACATCAGATCGCCTGGTAACAACTGTTGTATCTGGAAGTTAATTTCGTCAACATCAACGTTTTTGGCTGCCAAAATCGCCCGTTGACTAAGCCATTCATGATTCAAATAATTATTCTGTATATCCGGGAAAATACTCTGAATCAATTCAGTTTTATCCTGAACAACAGTGCAAAAATTGTCTGGTAGTTTAATGCATTGCGTATTTGGTTGCAGTTTTATTTTACCGTTCCCAATATCTAGTAGTTGTTCGGAAAATATTAGTGCTGATGGATCATTTTGCAATTGTACTCGCATATTTATGGTCAATCGAAGTGTTTCAACACTTCGCCATAAGAATGATTGTTTCAAACATGCATTAATCTCATCCGCGAAAGTAGAGCGAGGTATAACCGGTAAGGTCTGCCGGAAGTCACCAGACAAAAGTAAGATAGCACCACCGAAAAGTTTATTATTGCTGTTTAAATCTTGCATAGTTCTGTTTAATGCTTCAAGTGAATATTTGTGTGCCATTGTGCACTCATCCCAAATTATTATAGAACTCTTCCGCAACACTGCAGCTATTCCACTATTCTTTTTGATGTTACACATTGCATCTGGTTTATTATGAACGTCCAATGGCAGCTTGAATGTTGAATGTGCTGTTCGCCCACCATCCAGTAAAGTAGCCGCAATGCCTGACGATGCTAATGCTAATGCGATTTTTTGTTGCGACCGTATTTTGGCAAGAATCAACGATATTAAAAATGTCTTACCGGTTCCACCGGGTGCATCCAAGAAAAAAAAACCGCCTTGTTCAGCAGCAACAGCCAGCATAATCCGATCATAAATAATTTTTTGTTCTGCTGTCAGTAATGGTTCACTGTTCATGATAATTGTTGCTAAACTTCCATGGTCATATTGATTTTCTCGTTGTAAATCGGTATTGACTAAGTCGGTGGCTGGACGATTAGGTGATGGCATACCATAATGATTAAATGGTAAATTTGAACTAAGAACACATAAATCCTCGATCAAGACCTGTACATTGTACATCTCTGGTGTATAATCTATGTTTTGGCATTGATTTGTTTGTCTAATTCGGTGCAAGATGTCTTCTGTCATACAATTTTTATATTTTTCCCACAAAGTTTGTGCTTGCGAGGGATAACATGTCGCCAAAATAATTGCAAACAACTGACGAATGTTATTCGGTGTTGATGTCAACGCAGCATCAGCAAGCGTTAAGTCCCAATGGTTATCGTCTTCTAGCAATTGCAGTTCACGACATGCATCCTGGTATGTATTGAATACTCGACCATTAGCTGTTCGTAAAAATTCAAAAGACGTTGGTCCGGGAACATTCACCAATAACAAACGTAAATAGAAGCACTCACGTTGCTTTGGATGTACCGTGTAAAGTCTCCCCAATGTCTTAGCTTTGAATATGCCTGTAATGGAAGGATGTGGTTTTCCTTGTTTCCGTGGCTCCCATTTTTTACTGGATTTGTTCCATGTGAAATAACGTGGAACATCACCATACACCAATGTCTTCGCGAATTGGCCAAAAACATCAGGTTTTTGACACAATGTAAAAAATTCAGTTAGAGTCGTTTTCGGAGCTTCGAACGCTCTTTGGAGAACATTTTCTTCAGTGAAGTATACACGTTGACCGTTTTCAAGATGTATTGCCAGATGTTGGACAGCAGGATCTCTTTCGTGGATGGGAAAGCTGAGAATATGCCAAATAGCTTCATTGCTGCTAATGTATCTGCCCATTTGGTATCGTGCTATTTCGTCATTTTTATTTATGTTTTTTACTTCAAATATGGCCAAATCACTGCCTTTGTTTACATATTTACAAATATACTTAATTGATTTAACAGAACTGCAAAGCTCAACATTGATATGAGCTTTGTAAGTTTTTGAAAGTAGTGGTGAGTATGGTACCACCCACTGATTATCAAACTCAACTTGATTTGGAAAGTTCGGCAGTCGCATTGTAAATGTGTGGCCACCATTCTCAGTACTTCTGCGGCGATACATTGGATAACCATCAATATCCGTGATCGTGTCATTCGTATGCGGCTTTGGGAAGTTTTTTTTACATTTTCCATTTTCCATGCACGGTGACGTCATGTTGAAAACACCGCATGGCCCATGGATCATGTGTTTGGTGACAATATCAAATAATTCTTGATCAATTAATGGGTCTGGAATTTCGGCTGAAATTATTTGATCGATTTCTTCAGGACGGATTCTATCTTTAAGCCAAACCAAAATGTGGGCATGAGGCAAACCTCGCTTTTGCCACTCTATCGTATACAGCCAACAACGTGTGATACCAAAAATTGTATATTTAACAATAAAATCAATTAAGGATTTCAATTTTTGTTTAAACACACGTGCAGTTAAATCATGACGATGAATGGCTTGTTGTCCTGGCAATAGTAAAGTTTGTATCTCTTCCCAATTCGGATTACATGTGAATGTAATAAATAAATCCGGTCGGCCGTAATGACGTACGTAAGTCATCGCATCTTGTATGCATGCATGTTCCGTGCCGTTCCGTATCGACATCTGTCAGTTTTATGACTGAATCTACCAGCATGTTCACCTAATGGTACTTTGTCGGCTTTTATGACGATTTGATAATTGTCATTTTGCAGTCGTGGCGAAACTCTTTTGATCAATTGAATTAGTTGATTGTGATCTTCTAAAAAATTTTCCAATAATATCACAATTGCTCTTTCCTCTGCTTGTTCAATAAAATTATACTGGCACCGAGTCGTCACGCGCTCTTCACAATCGCCCATAAAATAAAAAGGTATCGACATCTGTCAGTTTTATGACTGCCAAATAATAACGGACAAAAAATTAGCGATAAATTAAAATTGCGACTATAATTTGAGATTTAAACTATCCTATCTCTCAAGTGCACATCGAACTGCACATGGTGTTCAAATTTTATTATTAGTCCATTATTTTATTATTAGTCCATTGAGGACAAACATTGTGACACGAGATTTATATATATTAAGATATAAAATAATAGCCGCATGGCAGAACGGTTTAAAACATCGCTGTTTCTTACTGGTTGCTTAATCTGGTTAATTACATCCTAGTAATGAATCGTGATGGCCAATGCGTTGTAATTGTTCATAGAAATACATATAATCAATCAACCGCCTTCTATCTATTTTAAACGCATCGTCCTGATGAGCATTTTCGATTACTAAATCCGTTGGTGTCTCCTGATTTGATTACTGACTTTTAGGCCAAAGGTTTGTACTGTAGATATTTTTTATACTGTGTATAATATGGGCTTACCTCAGTCCATTCGTTGGACAGTTTATCCTTGATTTCAACCACATATCCGAGTACTGGCCGGCCGCCGTCGTCCTTCGGCGCCTCCCACTGAAGAGATACACTCTTGTTGTCGTAGTCCACGATGACGGGTTTTCCCGGTGCCTTCGGAGGATCTGACAAACAAAAAACAATTAACGAGGAACAATAAATCCCAACCGATCGTCAAACACTAATCGCTGTTGACAGAGGCATACCATAGAAAAATAGATGATAGATAAGAATGCTCTATGATTCTACCAAACCACTTTGATTTTATTGATCCTTACCTTTACTTTATGAAACCATAAACTTGTGAGGTCAATGAGGATTAAAACGGTTTCAATAAATACCCTTCCCTGAAAAACACTCGCAAATAGTTGGCCGGATACCACAGAAAACAAAGAACTCATGGAGGAACGAGGCTATTGGAACTGGACAGACAGGTCCACGAATAATGGAGCACTTATGTACGGAGCCCTTGAAAATTTGTTAATGTGGCTAACTATGATATCAAGTCAAGTGGGCTGCCCGAGCAAAGTATAATGGAGTACTAGTATTGTGGCCCTATCCAAGGGGTTGAGAGGTAAGAAAGTGTTAATCCTTAAAGATGGGCATCGGAAATAGAGGTGAGAGATATATGTAGGAAATGAAAACCCACCAATTTGCCCATTTTCTTTGACTAAGTACTATAATTCTGGAGCACCAAACCAATATTAATATTATCATAGTGTAAATACCATATGGATTCTTTGCGAGAATAGTTCCATCAGTCTCCAACGGTTCTGACTCTCCTTCTTTGTTGACAGCTTTAACTCTAAACTTGTATTTCTTGTTGGGAGTCAGGCCCTTGATGGTGAACTCCGTTGGTTCTGGGCCAGTTTCGCCGGCAGGTACCCAGTTGCCCGTGTCCTGCGAGTCAAAATGATAACCATACAATTATATTTCAATAAACTTGTTTTTGGTCAACCGAGGAAAATTATTATTATCACAATTATTTTCGGTGATTTAACCAATATTATTCTGGGGATTGACCATTTCTACAATATACTTTCATTGCCTTCATTTCAGTAATTTACAAACCCGACTTAATCCACTACAGTTAGGTATTTATTTTATATACAAAATATTTTGTACTACTTTTAATAATATACTATAAAAGAAGTTCTGACTGAACGAGTCATCAATGCCTAACTCAAACCATTTAATCATAGAAATAGGTAATGACATAAGTGCCGTAAGCGAACTACAGCGGATATGATAAAATCATGACAGGAGCGTCAGTTGAAAACTAAGCTTCGCCCCTACACCCAGTGTCGGGCAGCGATTGCGTTGGTGTTAGTTGTGTCGGTATATCATCACCAATACCGTTCCAATGTCTGAAATGGAAACGCTCGGCCGTACGAATATTTGATTTAGGCCCACTCAATTCAAATGGTCTGTGAATTTAACCTACACAGGAAAGTGGTACAGAGTGGCACAAAAGTTACACCCAATACATTACAGCTACAATTTTTTCTAAATTAAAATTCCATAAAGGCTCAAATTTGTATCAATGTCAGTGGTCGCTAATTGAACAATATCATCTACAGTCATCATCTACAGAACAAATTAGGTGAAAATAAAGATTTAAAAAAAAAACATCTTTAAACTAATTCAGAAAAAAAAGCTGTATAAAATCAGGTCATTACTTTTATAAGTGGTTTTTATGACATAGGCAACCCCCTAAGGAATGATTTTTGGTATCGAATGGGGGACTGTATCTCAAAAACTGAAGATGTAAACATTTTTATTGAGATTTTCCTTTAATTGATAGACAATAGTTTTATCATTTTCTGAAAATCCAGTTTTGGGTGGTTTTTTTTATGAATGGAATGAAGGGCAATGATGGAAGGAACAGAGTTTTAATGGAATTAACAATTAATTATAATAAACGATTGGCAAGTGACAAAAAATAAGGGGAAAAATCTCCAAGTTTTTATGGTTAATATCAAACGTACGATAGTGATAACTAAATAGATTATAAAGGCAATGATCAGCTTACAGTGTCCATTTTCTCCAGGGTATAGCCGGTGATGTCTGAACCCTCCCAGTCGTCCGGTTTCTTCCATTTGACAGTGGCTCGCTCCGCTCGGATATCTTTCACTTCTATAGGGCCGTTTGGCCGGTTAGGTTTATCTATAAATAAAACAAAAACAAACATATAACTACAAATAGAACACAAAAAGGTAAAAAAACATTCACTAAAATATAAACTATGGAACATACCTAGCACCACAACATCGGCGATACCCTCGCAGACTCCCGAAGAGTTCTTAAGGATGAGTTTATACTTGCCGCTATCCGGGCGGACCGTCTTTCTGACTGTTAGGACAGTGTTGCGTTCGTACTTGTCAATGGTGATCCTAAATATTAAAAAATATTGTTAATAAACATAGCATATTTTTTTTAAAGATCACACTACATAAAAAGTCAGAACTTTCTATCTGCCTGTTTATAATATTATGCTGAGGGCTCAGAAACCGATTTTGATGGCTTAACTACCATCGAGAGATAGTAAGCCTAAGAACTGATATGGCCATTTGCACCAATGTATATATTAGGCTAGCAATATTCACAAAGCTTGCTATAATTATTAATACTAATATGAAGTATGAAAATAGTTGTTTATTTGTTATAATTACCGATCTCCATCGTCATGGATGACGTTTTCACCCTTCATCCAGGTAACTTCCGGCTCCGGCTCTCCACCGTATTTGATGTCGTATACGATCACCTGACCCTTCTTCACCACCAGATTCTGCAGGCCATCGCCAATTATGTATGGTTTTACTGAAAAAAATCTCTGATGGTCAATATGCCAAACATTTCCTAAATATTTGATCTTATTGTCTTTTTTGAAACAGTTTTAATTCTTACATTAGACGTGCTTTTGCTTACTCGGGTAAACGTCATTTATTTTAAACTTTAGTTAAATGAGGTTCGAAAATTGTTATTAAAGAAAAATAAAACTGAATAGCGATTTAAGTGACGCTAATATACTCTTAGCACATCAAGTGAATTTCAGTTTTACTACTTTCTGGTAGAGGACTTTGGGTTTATGGAAATTGACTAATTTAATTAATGAATTAATCAATTTACATAAAAATGCTGGGCAGTAAATGAGCAACATATAAATATATATATTTTTAATACATGATGAATTTTGACCTATCTGACTCTAAAGACCTTTTTGCTATTTCAAAGACCTTTTTGCTTTTTGCTATTTGTTATTAAATTTGTTAATTTTACAATTTTTCAGTAATTAAAATGTTTAATGAGATTCCAACTTTTATGCCCTTTCTCATAATGTATAAATAAAGTCTTTTATTCCTATACTTTACTTTTTATAAAAAATATGTCAGTTTCTAATGCAAATAAATCTAAAATATCCCAAGAGAAGGACTTTCGCACTCTGTAGACCAGGGGTGCTCAAACTTGAACTGCTGGCGATCTACCTCAATATTTTTAGACTACTTACGATCGACTCTGAGAGACTGCAAGTGTGTGTGATGCAGGGTTGTCGTACATACACGATACACCCTACCTACCTAGGTAGGGCGTACCGTAGCATATATAGATATTAGCTTTCTGCACAATCATTTCTGCGGTCGATCGCGATCGACCAGTCGATCGCGATCGACCGTTTGAGCACCCCGGCTGTAGACATTCAAAACTTCTTATTATTACTAAACAGAATTACGAAATATCATCTCACCGAATCTACACTTGGCAACGATGGGTTTGGTGGTGTCGGAAGGTTCTCCGGGTCCCGCCTTGTTGATGGCGCGCACTCGGAACTCATAAGTGCCATTCTCCTTGAGGCCGTCTTGAGTTGTGCTGAGTTTGTCGGCGGTCACTTCCACGCCCTTCACCCAGTCCTTACCGAACTTCTCCTGCGGGTTTCACAATTCAATTAATGACAATATATTTTTGTGGTGTTCGGTAGCTCGTTGTGTGAAAATGTAATTTGAATTGGCAGAAGTTTTTTTGCAAGAACCAAAGGATGTTAAAATATAATAATATGACAGTCCGCAAAATACAAACCATCTGCGATATCTCTCCTTCATTCGTTCAATGTACTCGTATATTTCATTTAACCAATGACAGCAACACTTCAACAACGGCGTTTATTCGACGAAACCAGAATGTTTGAGCACCATTGCTTTGGTGTGGCCTAGTAAATAAGTATATATAGGGTGATGATTTTAGAGGTGTGGTTTTCAAGAAGAGATAAAACGCATATAATTTGATGTTTGGCTAAGAATTTAGTTTTATTATAAAGATAAGGGTTTGCCATTATGTTTTAAAAATGATTTCGGGTAAGTGGCCGCGGCGGCTGACTCGAACAAATTCCAGCCGAGAGGCCCAATTTTCAACCACTTTTTGCAGCAAGTTGGGCCGTATGTCAGCAATAACGCGCCGAATATTCTCTTCCAAGGCGTTAATCGTGTCTGGCTTATCTGCGTAGACAAGCGACTTCACATAACCCCACAAAAAATAGTCCAGCGGTGTTAAATCGCACGATCTTGGAGGCCACGCCACTGGCCCACGACGCGATTTTTACTTTATTTTAGAGTGATTTTTTCTAAATTTGCACTATTTGCAAACGTTGTTCAGGAGTAAGTCTATTCATTATGAAATGGCAAACCAAACTGAGCATAAATCAAGTGACAGCTGTCAAAAACACCAACTATGAAAAAAGTAGTGCCAGATTGAAAACCACGCCTCTAAAAAAAACACCCTATAGAAATTGAAAAATTTAACCTAAGGTGAGTTTAACCTCTGAACGAGTTTGTCATAAAAGTGTAGGTAATTTTACGATTGATATTTGAATTAGGAGAACTGACCTTATATTCAACAACATAGCCAGTAATGGGTGCGCCACCATCGTTGTCAGGTTTCTGCCACTTGAGGTCCGCATGATCTTTGTCCCAATCGGTCAGCTCCACATTCTTGGGCTTTGATGGCTCATCTGATGATAAATAAAATGCCTAAATCACAGGATGTTGTTAGGTATACAAAAAATATGCTGCTTTACACATGCAATAATACAAACAACTTACTTTAAGTATAAATCTGAAGTAACAACTACATATGAAATGTATTTTTTAATGGCAATAAGGAATATTTTGCATGGTCATTCATTGTAAAGCCACTGGTGATATTGACTTATCTGTTAGCAATCAACTAAGCAATATTTATGTAAGTTACTTTCAGGTTTTTAAGTAAAGTAGAAGAATAACTAAATTAAGAAATAATTACAATGAATATTTTTATTAATATAAGTAAATAATATAATGCATTTACTCTGCTATTGTTTATAAAGGTTTTTATAATAATTAAATGTTTTAAACTTGCAAAAAACATGTCATCTTTCGATGTTAAAATACCATTGCTGCCAGAAATAAGCCCATAACCTATAAAATGCATATTTAATATCCATGTATTAGGAGACATGTTCAAACTATCTGTAAGGGGTGCGTCAGCTGCGGTTAGCTGCCGGCACCTTCCCAACGCATAGCCCTGTTGGCATAATTGATTTTGTAATATCAATTTTGCTATTAAATTTATATGCACAACTTATATTTTTAATGTTAAAGATTTTTATTATTAACTAAAAATAACTGAGGTTATGTTTAGTTAATTTCCCACATATATGTTTTCCTATTGAAAAGAAAATAACATATAATCACAAAATCAATATTTCAGCTTATGGGGCGATTGCGCTGGTAATAAAGTTTATCAGCCAAACATATCATCCAGTTAGCTACCAACTAAACTGATAGCGCATGTAATAATTGACGTGATACCGTATAGTTACAAATATATGATATAATTACCCCACGGATCCTTGGCGAGCACAGGCTTGGCGAAGAGTCCGGGTTCACTGGATCCCAGCTTGTTGATGGCCCGGATGCGGAACTTGTAGGTCTTCTTGGCAATGAGGTCATTGACCTTGAAAGAGGTTGGCTCATCGGGCTGAACCTCACCCACATTATCCCAACCAGCCTTTAGAGAAATATCCTACAAAAACACATACAATTTATGCCACATTTGATACAATATCTGGTTAGATAATGTATTTTTCGGAAAGTGCTTCAATTTAATATATTTATAAAATTCCTTGAATATTTTTATAAAATGCGGTCGCCATTTAAGAGCAAGCAAAGATGCTGTGTTGTCTGTTGTCTGTGATGTTCACGAGGATCTGCTGAATACTAGGATTACAGCTCGTAGCCTGGTTACAACAGGTTATGTAATGTCAATAATAAATCTCAACGAAAACAAACTCCTCATGCATTTTTATTTTGTGTGAAATTATTTAAAAAAAAATGCTCACTTGTCTCTCAATAATGTACTTAATAATGGGCGAGCCGCCGTCGTCAGCTGAGGGCTTCCAGGCGACGGTACACGACGTCTGGAAGACATCTGTGACGTTGATATCTTCCGGTGGGCTGGGCACATCTGAACGGGAACAAAATGTCGTAGGTAAGTGTACTTTTCTTTCCTTAATACTCGGCAAAAGCATAGAAATATTTATTAATTAAATTTGGGAATATAGTTTTAAGGCCAACTCAAGCAAGTATAATATACCAAGGTTGATAATTGTGAATGAGCCACTCACTCTGCATGTTGAACTTGACGTCTTTGACATCCTCGCCCTGGCCGTTGCTCAGCTTGATCTGGTACTTGCCGCTCAGCTCCCGACTCGGCTTCTTCAGCTTGAAGGTGATCTTATCCTCGCCCACGATTGTCTCCATCTCCTTCACTGGCAGGGGCTTACCATCGTGGAAGACCTTTGCCTCGATCGGTGTTTGACGAGTGCCAGTAACTAGACAGTGACAGATTAAAAAAGTATTATTAAACAGACAGCTCCACAATAGCATCGACTACTGGTCATAATCCGGGATATAGGGTTGGAGTTATAATACCGGTATATCAAATAATAATATTTTTCATCCTGTTATATCGGTATACCGATATTTATTTAGCGATATTATCGTTGCACAATACTAACTACGGACTGAGGCAGAATCCTGTAAATTCTCGTACACGAGAAAGACAGGCAGAGTGCGATAGTGTCGCTGTGGGGTTAGTCAACCTCAAACCTCAACTCGCCAATCAAACCTAACCAAGTTTGACATTTGTCTTATAGCGAGCGAGTGGCGAGTCTGCTTCCGACTAAGTATAAAACGCGTTCTGTGGCTAATAGAATCTCAAAAGTTTGCAATGGTGTGGTATATCTCAAAGTCCTCGAAGTCCTAGAATGCAAATGGAATTTCAGATTTCAAGCAATACCAAACTGCCTTCTTTCTTTTAGGCAGACTCAGGTTTACTTTCTTCTTTCCAATTGGTAGTTGAATTTGATAGTAGTGATAAA
This sequence comes from Neomicropteryx cornuta, assembly GCA_020383195.1. Taxonomy (NCBI): domain Eukaryota; kingdom Metazoa; phylum Arthropoda; class Insecta; order Lepidoptera; family Micropterigidae; genus Neomicropteryx; species Neomicropteryx cornuta. The sequence continues at coordinate 10,016,281 of JAHKQU010000033.1, read as the reverse complement.
TAGATAATAAATCAATATCGACAAATCGGAATTTTGATATTTTTTCTTATATACCTATTCGATTATTTAGATATTATTTTGAATTATCAGTATTCGATATATCGATATTTTTTTTACAATATCGCCAACCTTACCAGACCGGGACATAAGAAGAGACGAAGCAAAGAGGTGAAGATGCGTTTAGAGATTTGCATTTATTAACATGCAATCTCAGATTTTGATGGTCTATGGTGCACTATGGTGATAAATATGACAATGGAATAAGCAGATAATCAAAAACACCTCACCTTTGTATGGCACCTCTACGATAAATGGAAGATTGCAAGGTCCGTTGAACTCATCCGGACAATCGATCTTAGGCTCGGATTCGCCCTTCTTGACGGTCAGCTTGCATGCGGAGGACAACTTGCCAGACTCACAGGTGATCTCCCCGTCGTCTGACATTTCCAGATTGTTGAAGATCAACTGGTGCTTGCCGCCACCCAGATTCTTGATCTCAATTCTGTATAATCAAATTAAAACATAAAACTATTATTTGTTTATGTAAATCTTAAATCTTTATGTTGCTTCAATTCAACAATTCTATCATTAGTGTACAGACGAACAGATGCACAGACAATGGAAGCAATGGGACGTAATTGGATACTTTATTATCTTTATATTAATATCATATTTAAAAAAGATTATAATAAATGACACAATTTCATAAACATGTATTTATTTTATTTATATTTTCTTTAGATTAGCATTAGAAATATTTACTTTTAAATAATAATATTAAAGTAATACAAAAATGAACAAAGAAAAGTGTGTGAAGAGGCTAGATATGTGTGTGTAGAAAGAGAGAAGAATAGAGCTAAATGGTTTGTGACGTTTGTGAGTGTAAATTGAATTTTGACGCTTCTTGACAATTTCTTTATAAATTAAGTAATAAATTTGTTATTTGCGTTTATTAATTATCTACTTCTTTAATATTTGCAATCCTTTAGATGAAGTATAAAAATAGTGGTGCACATGAAAATAGATCAAAGTAGGTACCTATATATTATTGAGCAAAACATTTATAGCTTTAATGAATTTAAATAGTTCTCATTCGTGATGGTCATGTCAAAATATTACTATTAATCTACCACAAACATTTATATATTAGAATGTCCTTTGTGCCACAATATGAAGTTTAGGAAATTTAAATTATTTATGACAATGTTTTAGTTAAATTTAAACAGATTTATTTTTTAATGTCTATTATAAGTACATTATATAATTTGAGAAGTTTGTTTAAATTTGAAATTTAGCAACTGTATTGTGAAAAAAAAAATAGTTTTGTACAATATATATTACACAGATACGAGAGTATAAAATATTTTTTTGGTTAGAAAATCTTACAAACAAATTGATTAAAAAATTGTAAAAATAAATTTAAGAGACCTTATTTATAACCTATAGACCTTATTTTGCAGAAACAAGTGACACGTTTTGTAATCTTTATACCATAAAAAAAAAAAAAAATTCATTATATTATAGTTATCATTAAATAGATATTAAGTAAATCAAATTAATATAACAGGTAAACATAGTAGAAAAAGTAAAAACACACACGTAGACTAGAACATGGATTCTAGTTCCGTAAGCAATTCGTCCATCACTTAGTTTTTTCTACTATCTGTTAATTTTATTCAGTATTATTTTTTTTTTATCAAAAGACTATGAACTTCATCAATGGATGTCATCATATTTGTCTGTTTAAAAATATATATGTATGTTACTGGTTTATATATGCACCTTTATAGGATAAAGGTGCGTAAATGCTTTTTCTTATGTTTTAACCGCTGTTTTATGTATTTACTGTTTTAAATTGCAAATGTCATTCCTATACAATTTATGTTTGTTTTTGGAAAATAAATTATTATTATTATTATTATTATTATTATATGATAGTATAGAACACATATCGCTGTTGAACCATATTCATGGACCTTGGTGCAGGTATACGGAGAAAGATAGTTTCATATGGCATCCCAATATTATCCAAGCATCTTCAATTAAATGTGTGGATGCTACCAAAAGTGACTCACATCGGTTGAAAGAAAAACATATGAAGTTTCTGCCAGATAAAGTTCAAAAGGAACTTTGCAGTGCCGTTTATGATAGGTTGTTTGCTTTGCCGAGCAAACAACCCCAACGGTTCCTACGTCAACCTTGAGTATACCCCGCTTACCTGTCTGAAGGCTCAATGGGTTGGCCATTGAAGAGCCACTTGGCCTCTGCGGTCTGGTCCTGCAGCTCCACGTCGAGAACCAGTTTTTCCCTCTCTACTGCCTCCGTGTCCTTCAACTTCTTATTGAAGCGGTTCGAGTCTAAAACAAGTCAATATATACACTTTTACCATAAAAGCACTACACCCATTCACGATAGAAAGAAAGCAAACTTGTAGCTAGCAGTATCGATGATAGTTCGGACCTTAAAGGAATTGGAGAGAGATTAAAATATACTTATAGAGGATGAGAAAGTACTTAGGATTGATTTTGTGTATCACCCAACGGATGTTTATCCTATATCATCATTGATCTAAGACAGTTGTCTAAGACCGGCACCGATATGTAGAGTCGATCCTTAACTTCTCCCTGAGCAAGGTCTAGCCTTAATTAGTTGTCATTCCTTATCATGCATGTCAAAACTGGTGTTTATTTGTTCACTTCAACGACGCCAATCATGAACAATCATCGACATTTTGGTTGAAAGAAATAAATATTAAAAAACAAAACTTAATTTTAAAGTTACAAGAGAGCAATACCACAGTCTGTCAAATTTCAAATGCAAAATTAATGACTCAACTTTGAAGGTGCCTAAGCCAACCCTCAGCAATAAGCAATGCAAATTAAAGGGTTAGTAATCAAATGTTGGTACAATGTTGGGACTATGTGAACATAGTCCCAACATTGTACCAAGAACATCTCAGCAACTGAGTGTAAGGTTTTTGGTACGAACCAATACAAGTTATGTTTATTAAATTTTGTGTGCTGAAAGGCTAACTTTCCTTCACAGGTTCAACAGCATTTAAAAGCTACGGCTTCTGGTGATCGCTTTAATTTAAAATTCGGAAATTCCACTTTTTCATAAATGTTTCGTAGCCATGACATTCTATGCTAGATTGGTATAAAAATAAAATTATCAAATATTTACAGTTGACGATGATCTCGCACTTGGTCTCGTCGGCATTGCTGACACACTTAAAGTGTCCGGCATCTGTCACCTTGGCATCCTTGATAACCACCTTTCGTTTACGGCCCTCCTTCACTATGGAGATACGCTTGTCTGCCTTCAAAGGCTCATCATTTTTGAACCTGTACATATAACAATAATTACGCTTATCGTTCATCTGAATAAATATTACTCATAAACCTGCATTCATAAGGAATATAAGTTGTCACCAGGTAGGTCAAGTCATATGCTTGTGTCTCATATAAAAACTTATAACAAGACCAGTTAACTCGATGGCGTCTTGGTGCACTTGAAGGCAGGAGAAAAGGACTTTAAAATGTCAAAGCCAACAAAGTTTTTTAGTGTCTTCTCATGATTAGCCTGCCATGGAAGTGGGTAACTTAAGTCCATGAAAGAGGCTGAATGGCTACAATATTCCAGGGGGAGGGGGTACCCGAGTGTAGCATACAAGCAGGACCACTTCAGCAACGAATCCATTCTGGGCGCATTTTCCACTGCACTTTCAGATTCAATTCACCACAAGCCTAGCCTGACCTAGCCTAACTGCAAACCCTTAAATAGAGAATATGCGTTTGACTAAGAAATCTGTTGCATCTGCATGGCTCATATAAGAAAATAGAGTGAGATAGTTCTTTATTCGCATGGATTGTGTTGTCGGGGAGGCGCTATCGGGCATAGTTCAGACTGCCTTATATTGTTGTTTTCATGATGCAAGGCCGTTCATTACAGGCAAACAACATCTCGCAAGTCTGTAACTCTTTTTTTTTGTATTTCTTGTTACTTAACTCAGTCTTAACAGTATTGAGAAAAGCGCCGTTGAATATTCTCTATGATGAAAAATGACCTGCCTGGATTTGGCCCACTGGTGATTCAAACCCGGGACCTCTGGATTTAGAAGCAGGCGCTTATACCACTGAGATATTATTGTGATCAGGGCCCGATTTAAACTTGATAAGGACCTGAGCTAATTGAGCTAAGGGGATAAAAAATTGTCATCTTGCAAAGTCTACTGATATTATGACTTGAGAATATGGAATATGGGTTGCCTATTTTCTTTATTTTTTTCAAATAAAATACGATTGCAAAAAAAACCTATTTTTAGTTTTAAATTGGTTTTTATTGTTCAATCAAATATATTTCTTTTTATGTTACTGTGTAAAACTGTTGGTTTTTCCAATAAAGATAAATAAATAAATAAATAATGCTGCAGTACATGTGTACTGCAGCATAATATGACAATTGCTCACTCGGACAATTCTTTTTGGGGGTCCTAAGCTATAGTTTGTGATGTCATTACACGCATATGATAGGTAAAGCATTCAGACCCACACAGGCAAAGCTCATAGAATATATATAGTGGTTTTTTAAAAAGGTGACTTAAAATACATGAGTATATATTTTCAAGTTAATATTCCCATTGAAAAAAGAATCTAAAAATTCTGTGGCCAGAAAGGTTCTTTATAATTCTTATGTTTTCATTTGGATGTTTTTCAAAACTGCAGAAACATTTACATTTACTAGAACCAAAATTCCCAAAAATGCCATCAGAGCTGGATTTGCCCTAAGCTCAAGAGTCGTGTCGGATGCACTTCAAAAATCTATGGATAACATTTACTGGAAGCTATTTATGATTTTTATATAATGCAATTTTTGTTCATTAAATAATAATGAAATTTGAAAATGATATGAAGAGATAACCTCTAAGGATCTTACCACTTGACGTCGCCGCCAGCATCATCCAATTCGCACAGCAAGGTGATGGTTTCCTTCTCAATGCATTGTTGAGATTTGAGCACCTTGGTAAACTTGTACGGATACTCTGGAAGAAATTATAATAACCAAAATATTATTAAAAATTCTATTTTTAGATGAATGTTTAATGTTCATACTATAAACTATGTCAAACGATTCAATTTTCAAATATCAAAATATATCCAAAAAATGCCGTTTTTTTTATGATTGTTTTTCAAAGAAAAGAAATTAGCATTGGCCTTTTAATCTTCTACTTTTTATCCCGGCTCGATGCTCACTGTATATAGCAGGCGTCAACTATCTTAGCAATTACAATTACAAAAGCATTACAAGTGTATATCATGCGAGCTCTTACAATCATGTGAGGATAATATTATTGTACGCGTACGCGTTTTGCTAATGCGATAGTGTATAAAAACATTCAAATTGACATTAGCGTCAACTGCCCAGATAGTTGACGCATGTTATAGCCGATGTAAGTGTCTTATATCTGGCCTATCTACATATATACTGTCTAAAATTACCTAATTAAAACTAACAATATTACGAATAACGCAGAAAATATTTCAAATCGAAATAACGTAGTTTTCACCTATTTTGAATCAGTGTTATTTTGGTAACCACTTTAAGATATGTAGATTCTACGTGGATCCACGTTTCACCCATTCAGAGAAAATTGGCATCTTCCTGTGACATGGAGTTGACGTTAACCTCAAGGTCGAATGCTAGGTGGCTCGTTCAACGTCGATTCGACGTGATTATGATTTGTTTTTGGTCTAAACCTTCTACAAAAACACAGGTGTTTTAAGTAAATAAATCAAGAGCTTAGAAAAACTGACCTAAAATGTTTGCTGGGAACAGTCCCCCATGTCTCGATGCTTCATGCCTCTTTCAGTTATAATGCTATCAATTTTGAGTTTAAAATTTAATCTGAAAACCGTGCATCCACAAAGTACAGAATCATATCATCATTACCTTCCGAACCTTTTATTTTCTTTATAAGTATGCAAATACTCAAGTCTTTAGCTGTTCGATTTGAGGATGAACCAACAGACAAACAAAGTCAATTTTGTCAAACATTTATGTCCAAAACCGTACTGGAGCAATTGGCCGCAGATAGGTTTTGAAAATATTTATGTACGAATATGTAGATCATTCAAAATTTTTACCGCAGAAAAGTAATGTAGATAATCACATAACTTAAGCGAGGATTAAAAAGTCTCACCAATGATCTTTACGTTCGTCTCCGTCTTATCAGGTTGTTTCTCCAGCTTGCAAGAGTAGGCCCCGGCGTCCTGAAGGACTGCATTTTTAATGAGTAGCCTGCACACTCCATTGAGGTCTTTGGTGATGGCGAACTGGTCGCCGTCTTCGAGTTTCTGGTCGGCCTTAAACCAGGAGACAATAGCTAAGCTGTTATTGACAGCGCATTCCAGGAGAGTCTCGTGCTTTGTGAAGCCGCTGACGGATTTGGGAAGATTCTTAATGAAGGAGTACGACGGATCGGCCTCTGTAACAGATCAACAAAGATTAAGAGTGCTTTGGAAAATTAATATGAAAATTTAACAGGAAAGGACATTTTGTTTTAAAAATGACTGAAATACTGCAAAGTATTTTAATATATACATATTGAAACTGCTTCTAATTTAGAAAACATAACTTAGGCGAGGTTTACCTTCGACGGTGAGGAATCCGGTACATTGCACTTGGCCTATCTCAATGGTGTACTTTCCTGTGTCCTCCACTTTGGGGTTAAAGATGGTGAGCTTGTATGAGTCGCCCTCATTGACAAACTTGTACTTGGATCCCGTGAATAGTTCCTGAAGTCAATAATCATAATTAAGGCAAAGAGTAAGTAGGAAGTGCAATCGCCTTTTCAAAATACTTATGAGCGTTCAAATTTCGATCAACATGAGAAAAGAGTATTTACTCTTATAGACCAAAAAAATCTGTCTATTGGAGCTAAAATGATCACCAAATTTGTATAGGCATTTGATAGGTAAAAGAGTTGAGTTAGCTAAATGAATCCAAAAAGTTATTATTCACATTGAAAACAATGCCAAAACACATTCCCTAAAGATTTGTATGTAAAAATAACAGTAAAACCTCTATTATCCGGCAATCTCAAATCCATCACCTGTTTATTTTTTTTTATTTTATACCTCTTTTAAATATTGTCATTTCGTTAATGTAATCTACTAGGTTATCAGCAAAAATTACTATATAAATATTTTTATTTTAACAAAAAATCCCGTTGGTGTAAAATACCACACTTTTTTTAAATCAACTTTATTTAGTAAAAACCCCTAAATTATGAAGATATAATATTTAATAATAAAATATACGAGTTTGCAATTCACTTTTTTAGTGCATTTTAGCATACAAGGAAACAATTGGAAAGGACCCTTATAAACTGCAAGTTAATTTTAAAAAATAAATAAACAGACATTTTAATACTTACTCATATTAATTACAATTCACTGATCGTGGTAGTCTAGTAGTTAAGGCGTTGGACTATTGACCTAAAGGTCGTGAGTTCAAATCCGCACATGGTCATACCATTTTTAAAGCTTCATTACCACCATCTTTCCTGACTCTAATAAAGGCACATTTGGCCTAGTTGAGTAGGGCCCAAAATAATTGTTATGAGCTAGCTCATAGCAATTATTTTAAGAAAAAAAAAACAAATTAGTATATACCTCTAGTTCATCTTCCTACCTTCCTCATATCAAACTGAATCGGAGAGGTAGTTAACAAGTTTTATATGTAATTCCGTTTTTAATTAATATGAGGTAAACGCTATTTTATAGATTTGCAATTATTTTGATCATATACCACATATCTCATTTTTGTTCAAAATTGATGATAAGAGGTGTCAATGTTATTTCATCGGTATATAGAAATGACCAATTTACACTTACATCTTTCCTGAAATACCACTTGGGCTTGCAGTTCTTCTGTGTGAAGAGCGCTTCGAAGGTGACCTTCTTGTCTTTGCCTTCCTTGGCAAACTGGTCGACCAGCGGCTTCAGGAACGACTCCGGTTTCTATCAAAGCGAACGCATGGAAGAATTAGTCATCGTCCGTGACGTAAACTCAACTGGATTAGACAATACATCAAGCAGCAATCCATATTAACCCGCCTCACTAACTGAGACATCAACCCATTCTCATTCTCATTTGCAGTCAACAGTAAGCACTGATATAAACGAGGGGCCAATTGCCCTCCAAGTGACGGAGACAAAATGCCAAGATTATGAAATAAGAAAGTGTGTGTGAGATTGTGGAAGTGATGTAGTGCGAGTTAGATTTGTTTGAAGGTGTGTGTTTAACATATCAATGATGATCCAAAGTGTAACACATTTTATAAAAAAAAAATTGGTATGCGCTTATTATGAAGGATAGAAATAATGAATCTCGTATCAAGAACCAGCTCACAGTCTGATGAAAGGTATATTTCCATGCAAATGAAGACATTTTAAATTCACTAATGTTCAAATAATGTTTGTGGTTAAAGCCAATAAACAATTATTTTATTTATAATTTTAAAAATGTCAATTTGACATATTGTAGAGAAAAGAACACTAAAGTACTTGTAATTAAAGTGCGAATCTCAGGAAGATTGCTGCCACATTAACTAGGCTATTACTTAAGTAAGTATATACAAATCTACAAGTTGTCTGTGATCATCATGACTTTTGCATTAAATATCATTTCAAAATTGCAAAAAATTATTAAATCTTTCGTCAATCTAAATGTTCAGCTAATTTTTACACCTGCTATGAATATTGCTAGTGTAGAAATCCTATACAAGCATGTAGCATACTTACGGATCAATGCGAGAGGTGTGTTAGATAGATATTAGATATTCAAATAAAAATATTCAAAATTTACACTAAGCAATTTAGAAAGCATTTCAAAAACAATCTTTAAAAATCTGAAAATATGAAAGGATTTAGCGAAAGTATAAAATGTGTTTTTATTTCGCTGACGTCATCATTTAACATTCAAGTGTCCAATGCTTGTGAAAGAGTCAAGTCCAAAATATTATTGAAAAATAAATATCTAAATCAGGCAGATTATTGTGGTTACCCTAGCAAAATTATTTTTTATTAAACATTTATTATATGATAATATAGGGTCTATATTTTTTCGTATTTTTGAATACCACGACAGCGCAATATCTAATAAATAACTTTTTACCCCCCCCCCCTCTTTCCTCAATTATTAGAATCTTATCTTGTTATTGACGGGAAAATGCAAGCAGCACTGACGACCTGGCTGTGGCAGTTAGGCAAAAGCCAAAATATGCTGAGGTCTAAAGTACAATCCACACTGTGGATCAACAGTGCCAAAATGATGGGTTTTCATAGGTACCGTCTCTTCATTCAATTGGTCTTCATAAATGCACAAATACTACTTGGATGCTTTCTAACCATGGTAGTACGACGAGCACCTGATACTTTCACCTCTTGTGCAATTAATATAAATTTCTCATCACTAGAGTTCTAAATGGCCTCTCCATCACCACAAATTCTCGTTGGCTTTGTAGTGCTTGTTCAAAAAATAATTTTAAATTAACAAAATAGTCCTCCCAACCTATCAATACAACTGACGAAATCAAAAATTGTCTCCACCGATTTCACTGTACTCCGTGTTTTTGAAAAACCCTAAATAGTGTAACCAACCGTCCCATGGGAAGATAATTTAAAAACCATACATTAATATAAAATAAATGAATATAATGAATATAGAATAAAAAAAAACTTTTTGTACAATTTGTGATAAGTAATAATGTGGCGTTAAGGTTATTCTGTCAAATTGAGATGTCTGTATAACAAACAAACTGTAGATCAAATTGTTCATCTAAAGAATACTTTAAAGGCCTAATAGCATCTTGAAATACGCAGAGGCATGCCACTATCGTTATTAATTAATGAACTTATATAAAACCAATTAAAATAGTAAAGTGTATTAGAAGTGAAAAGTTTATTTACTAAATTGTGCATAATCTGAGTAAACAGTGCGAGTTGCTATGATACTGAGGTAGACCCTTATATTAATGAGATACATTCAGTGACGCCATCCAAGAATTATCACATCTTTTTTAAGAGTTCCATCCATCCAAAACAGTCTAAATTATAATATAAGCTTGGACGTCAGGCTGAGAGAGGGTCAAAATTATAGACTTCCAAATGCTAGAAAAATAACAGAAGTAATGAAGATAATACTAATATAAGCTGATGGACGAGAAGTTCAAGCTACAATGACTTTGACCCTCGCTCGCCTTTCTGGCCAATTTGCAACAAACAGAAAGTGAAGTTTCCATAACAGTATAACAGTGCATTCTAGAACAAGAGACGGCATGTCCATGATGCCCACGATTCTCGGTGCTCACAGATCGGTGCTGAAAAGAAGTGAGAGAAGGACGGAAACGCCCAGAGATTGGCATTCGAGTCGCTGGCTCCGGCAATGCATTCCATGCCTTCCCCGACTGCTCAGGTGGTCCGAGCAAACGACGCGCCTAACATTCACATTGGCATTGGCTAATCACCTGATCGTACATTAAGCAAGAAATACATTTGTTAAATTAATAATAACGTAGTAAAAGCTTTTTTATGTGTCCTCTAATATAAGTGATATTCATTTTATTTAACCAGATTGGTTGTTAGTAAATAATATAAAAGCTAATATAAAGTGGACCGATTTAATGACCTGAAGTCTCAATTTCGACAGTTAATGCAATAAGTTATGTGGGCCTGATAATTAGTGGATAAATGTGGGTCTGAATTACTGGTTTCCATTTGTATCCATTGAGTGAAAAATATAACAATCAATAAACTTTCAAATTTCCTTCTCGAATAGTTTAAGGCAAAAATATAAAGAGTGAATTCGCTTGGACCATCTTAAGCGCGTGAAGAATATTTGAATTGTGGTGGTATCCTCAGACTGTGTCAAACCTCGTCTTTTCGGAACGAATGCAGCACGGGCCAATCGGGAATGAGCTCAGCCAGAGAGGGGCGCCTCTGTCCCCGCGGCCTCTAGAAATCCATCAAACACTCTCTCTATACTTAATCATACCTCTAAGTTGTGATCCCGCTGATGCATGTTGAAAATTATACAAAAATATTGATTTAATAACAGAGAGAACGGAGTTTCAAAAAAGTAAAATAAAATAAATACATTCAGAAATAGCACATGGCTTACACAAGGAAACAAACCCAGATCTCCATAAATTAGTCGATAGCTGATCAAACAACCATTTTGGCCTCTGAGCCCAGTTTGGCTTTGCAATATGCCTACTTCTCAATGATATATTGTTAAGTCATTGGATTCAAAGCTAATGTGGCTGGGTGAGTAGTCGGATGCCTCAACAGTTTAACTGACCGGTTAGTTCGCTTTCGAACACTAAAAAATAAGCCCATTGGATAGCGCCAATATGTCTGAGCATTTAAGTAGTTTTCCATCTGTTCTGTCTATTAGTCACTAACCTATTTAACCATAAAATCCGATTTTGACAGTGATGCAACCGTGACTAGCAGTTAACTTTATTGCTAGCGGCGGAAAACTATTCCAAGCGTTTTTCAACTGTGGTAAATAAAATTATTTGCAATTATAATTCAAATTTAAGCAAAATGCATTTTAAAAATAAACACTAGATAATAATTATGTAAATGAATTAAATAGGTACCTAATCAAGTTTACAAAAATGATGTTTCATGTATTCTGTGGGTTCAAATTAATTATTTATCGCTCAAAGATAATTGAACTCTTCTCTTGATTGTGATTCCAGATTAATAAAAAATTATATGCCAATTTATTTTATCTATGCCTTCGGTAAACTGAAAACGTTTTACAAAAGTAAATTACTTTCCTATAAAAAATATAAAATATTCAAACCTTGCTAATTTCGCAGTATTGCGAGTTTTCGATGGAACAGTTGTGTTGGGGAGTCCATTTTGATATGACAATAGAGCCATTATGTTACACAATTCATGTTTCACGATTAATTTTCTACAAAAAATTTACACGTAACTAAATACCAACGATCGAAATAATTTGTGTTCATCGCGAATTAAAAAGTGTAGTGTAAAATTAAAAAGTAACTTCATATAATACTAAAAAATATTCCAAATATATAGTAATCCGTTGACATTTCACGCTGCTCAAAACTTTAATTATAATTCGCTTCATTACTAAATAATAAACGGTTTAACCAGCCGATAATAACCGTAACTCACTCTAATAACTGTCATTCAGATTCAATTGTCAAACAAACGTCAAACTCGGGGCGGGAAAGCGAAGTCGACGGACTGATGTTGCCAACTTAGGCTCTTTTTAATTTATATATATTTTCATTTTTATTTTATTTAAATTTATATATATTGCAATATAATATTTATATTTTATAGAAGTGTGTTCAATTAGTATGTATGTACCTAATATATCAGTTTACAAGTAAAAATGAATGGTGATCTAGGAAGTTGTTTGTTAAAATAGCTTTCAAAGTATCATTTTATATTGGGTAAACAAAATATAAATATTTAGGTTCAGTTCAGTTCAATGCCACCAGAAGTGACTTTTATTTTTCACCAGATAATAATACAAACAAAATATATCTTGTTCTGCCAGAGCCTGAAGGTAAAACCTAAATTTTGTGTAGATACTCTCAGATTAGAAACAATAATGTAAAGTGGATAATATAAGTTATTTTAATTGGTATACTAGTTGTTCAACCCCGAATTTTACCCCGGGTTGACCTAGGTCTTACAGGGGTTTTAAGGGCGCCTTCGGAGCGCGATGACTTGTGTTTACGGCACTCGAGATGCGTTGCTTTGCGACTAAATCTATCTGCGCACCTAAATTTAGTTTTGGTTAAGCCGCCTTCGGCGGTGACAACTCGTTTCCGAACACTCGGAAGAAATGAAAACAATTTTGGTAACCTAGAAATCCTAAGAGGTTTCCAAAATGCCCAAAAACACCTTCCTAGCATGTAACCTAAAAGAATCTCATACAATCTGCCATCCCCTTATTTCTGATCAATCTTTGAAAGATAAAAATAGTCACTGTAGGTCATTCTTAGAAGATAGATAGATTATACTGCTGTGGATTTTTCTGTAGGACTTTTTAGTAAATACAATTCGGTAGTATGTGAATTTGATATAAATCTATAATGTTTTAGTCATCGTAAGCCATGTAAGTGCTCCAATAGCGTCTTTTTACGACCTGATTACAAAATATTGAAATTTCTCTACTATCTTTAGATTAAATATGAATATATTATACAGATGTACCTTCCGAAAGAAATTCTCTAAATAATGGTTAAAACCACATTAAAATTTGTTGTCACGTTTTCGCTATATATTATATTTATAAATATAAAAGATCACATATTATATTAGTAAAAGACAAAAGATACAGACCCGCAATATTACCTAACGGAAAAACTATGCTTGACTTAACGAATCTTTTTACGAAATTTATCTCAAAAGCTTATAAAAAGAAATTATTACACGATATTATATCTGATACAATCTTCGTAAAGTAATATCTCAGAAAAGTTTTGAAATCCTTACATTTTGTTTGACATTATTAAGATAATCATAGACACCTAGATGTATTTTAACAGCGTATGTCATGGATAAAGTATAGTTATTGTTCGTACGGGTAAGTATTCGATGGTAGCGTTTCAGTGTGGGTTCGAAACCATTCATCCCTGTAGCAATTTACCCCAATAATATAAAACACCCACCTTCTCGACCTTCTTCAAAGCGGGGATGGGCACTTCGACCTCTTTTAGATCGCCCCAATCCGGGTCTCCCTTCCTCTCGTCCCACTTGGCGTATTTGCGTTTCTTGAGCATGGCCCGGAAGTCCATTCCACTCGCATCTGCAAACAAATTAAGTATACCCATGTCAATAGAATTGCTCAAAATAGTGTTCGTTTGTCATTCTTTTGTTTCGTTTACCACAAAGAACCTATAGCTTAAACGATAAACCAAAAAAAAAATGTTTAAAGTCTAAATAATAAGGGAATATACACATAATATGAATATTGTTCCCTCGGTGGATTTCCTAATATTGCTAGGACTAATAAAATATCTACTTATATTTATAAATGTACTAGCTGACCCGGCCACGCGTTGCTGTGGCTAAAGTTTTTGTTATATTACATTATAGTAAACAATCTAAGAGGAACAATAAGAGAACATCAGTCACGGAGTCCACTATGCTTTTTCACACAGATGGTATTTGTAAAAAAATATGGTGATCTCCTTATTTGACTTTCTACTACTATAACCCTTTAGTACAATGAAATTATTTACGAACAAAGACGAAAATGTTGATGTTGGTATACAAATTCACTGGATTGAGATTTGAAGGGGAAGTACGTTGAACACAATTAATTAAAATGTTCTTACACTTGATACTAAGCAGAAATCAATAGGTAAAAAATAAAAATTTATCAGATTTATTATTTCCATTTAATTTTATAACAAATATAAGTATATTACAGTATAATTAATACAGTAAATAACATGTGACGCTTAAACTCATGAATGAGGTAGGCAAGGCAGACAGTCTTAAACTTTTAAACATTAATATCTTTTTTTTTGAATTATAAATACTTTCAATTTCAATTTAATTTAACACCAATCGGTGCACAATGTTTTTGGTTAACCTGTCTTTAGCTAACACAAATAGATTCGACGGTTTCCCAACACGTGAACACGCAACATATAGTTGCCCATGAGAAAAACATGGATTTTCCAAATCTAAACCACAAATGGACATTGTTTGACCTTGAGATTTATTTATAGACATGGTGAAAGCTAAACGAATTGGAAACTGTAGCCTTTTGAAGGGTATGGTAGAATCTGATGGTATCATCGGAATACGTGGCAGCAGGACCACTTTTCCTTTAAACTTCCCAGCCAAAATGGTTGCTTCAAGAATGTTTCCGGTGATCTTTTTGATGACCAAACGCGTACCGTTACATAATAGAGGTGGATTCAAATTACGGAGGAGAATAATAGGGGAACCAATCTTTAATCGAAGATTATGTGGTGGCATTCCAGGGATAACTAATGAATTTAAAAATTCAATCGGAAAATTTACACTTTCATTTTCATCAACAACAGTATCGATTGATTTAAAAGACATCAGATCGCCTGGTAACAACTGTTGTATCTGGAAGTTAATTTCGTCAACATCAACGTTTTTGGCTGCCAAAATCGCCCGTTGACTAAGCCATTCATGATTCAAATAATTATTCTGTATATCCGGGAAAATACTCTGAATCAATTCAGTTTTATCCTGAACAACAGTGCAAAAATTGTCTGGTAGTTTAATGCATTGCGTATTTGGTTGCAGTTTTATTTTACCGTTCCCAATATCTAGTAGTTGTTCGGAAAATATTAGTGCTGATGGATCATTTTGCAATTGTACTCGCATATTTATGGTCAATCGAAGTGTTTCAACACTTCGCCATAAGAATGATTGTTTCAAACATGCATTAATCTCATCCGCGAAAGTAGAGCGAGGTATAACCGGTAAGGTCTGCCGGAAATCACCAGACAAAAGTAAGATAGCACCACCGAAAAGTTTATTATTGCTGTTTAAATCTTGCATAGTTCTGTTTAATGCTTCAAGTGAATATTTGTGTGCCATTGTGCACTCATCCCAAATTATTATAGAACTCTTCCGCAACACTGCAGCTATTCCACTATTCTTTTTGATGTTACACATTGCATCTGGTTTATTATGAACGTCCAATGGCAGCTTGAATGTTGAATGTGCTGTTCGCCCACCATCCAGTAAAGTAGCCGCAATGCCTGACGATGCTAATTCTAATGCGATTTTTTGTTGCGACCGTATTTTGGCAAGAATCAACGATATTAAAAATGTCTTACCGGTTCCACCGGGTGCATCCAAGAAAAAAAAACCGCCTTGTTCAGCAGCAACAGCCAGCATAATCCGATCATAAATAATTTTTTGTTCTGCTGTCAGTAATGGTTCACTGTTCATGATAATTGTTGCTAAACTTCCATGGTCATATTGATTTTCTCGTTGTAAATCGGTATTGACTAAGTCGGTGGCTGGACGATTAGGTGATGGCATACCATAATGATTAAGTGGTAAATTTGAAATAAGAACACATAAATCCTCGATCAAGACCAATGCTTCATTGTACATCTCTGGTGTATAATCTATGTTTTGGCATTGATTTGTTTGTCTAATTCGGTGCAAGATGTCTTCTGTCATACAATTTTTATATTTTTCCCACAAAGTTTGTGCTTGCGAGGGA